>PVLC010038575.1:0-14684 GCA_004027655.1 Graphiurus murinus | reverse complement strand
TTTTTTTTTTTTTTTTTTTGCGGTACTGGGGATTGAACTCAGGGGCATTCTACCTCCGAGCTATAACCCCAGCCCTAATTTTTATTCTTTATTTTGAAACCGGGTCTCACTAAGTTGCCAATTGCCTCACTTGGTAGCTGAGGCTGGCCGCGAACCCGGATCCTCCGGTCTCAGCCTCCCAAATGCTGGGATTACAAACGTGCGCCACCACGCCCGGCTTTCAGGACACCTTCTTTGAAGAATACTCCTTGAAGTTGAGTCAGGGACCAGACAGTGGACAGAAAGGAAGACAAATTCTGTACCCTCATTTCCTAATCTTCACCTGCAGAAAGTCTTTTTCCTGCTCCCCCACGCTTACAATGCATGGAATGTACCTTTTGTTACCACCTGTTCTTAATTAAAATAACCATAATCGCCAAGGGTGGGATGATGGTCAGGTTTGGAAACTGCTGGACTCCAATTCATAATCTTTCTCTGTAGAATCTTTACTCTCCGACCTTAACTCATAATTTGTAAATTCGTTACCTCCTAAAAGTTTTCACTCTCAAGCCACAGTTCAGAATCTTTACCTGCTAAAAGTTTCCTGTGTTCCTCCCACTGTTAAAATGCATGGAATGTAGGTACCTTTGCTTACTCTCCTATTCATAATCAAATCAACAACACCTAGGAACCCATTAAAGGAAGGGTCACTCAATAAAAGGCTGAGCTCTTCTTTTGTTTAGGTTCAATTATTCTTTCTTTTTGTTGGTACTTACTGTCCAGTGAATCCAGGGACACTCTACCTCCAAGCTATACCCCCAGCCCTTTTTTATTTTTCAATTTGAAACAGGGTCTCCCTAAGTTGTTGAGACTGGCCCCAAACCAATAATGCTCCTGTTGTAGTCAAAAGTTGTATCCCTGGTGAGCAGGACCCAGAAGCCAGATTAGGATATAACAAGTTTTACTCACCTGGTGAGGCTCAGTGAGCAAAGCTCCAGGTCTGAGCCCTGAACCCAGAAATTACAAGCTTTCACTTATTTATTTATTTATTTATTTATTTATTTATTTATTGTGGTACTGGGGATGGAACCCAGGGACATTCTACCTGCGAGCTACACCTCCAGCCCTATTTTTTATTCTTTATTTTGAAACAGGGTCTCAGTAAGTTGCGGAGGGCCTCACTAAGTAGCTGAGGCTGGCCAGGAACCCAGATCTTCCGGTCTCAGCCTCCCAAGTACTGGGACTACAAGCTTGCACCACCACACCCAGCTTGATGTTGTGGGTCAGCACGATATCTCTGTGGATTCTTGGCCTCCATGGTGAAAAAAATTTCAATATGCACCAGATAGGAACAAAGGCAGAAGTTTAAGAGAAAAACACAGGGGCACAGGGGAAAGGACACAGGTTACCTCAGAAGTCTCCAGGATCACAGCTGGAGAGAGAGGCACATGATCTCGCCCCATCCTCCCTCCCTTCCTTCCTTCCTTCCTTCTTTCCTTTCTTTCTTTCTTTTTGCGGTACTGGAGATTGAACCCAGGGGCATTCTACCTCTGAGGTACACCCCCAGTCCTGTTTTTTTATTCTTTATTTGGAAACAGGGTCTCACTAAGTTGCAGAGGGCCTCACTAAGTAGCTGAGGCTAACAGTGAACCTGGATCCTCCTGTCTCAACCTAAGTACTGTGATTACAAGCATGTGCCACCACGCCCAGCTGGGACTTGCTTTTTAATAATGAGCAACCTCTGTTAAACCATATTTTCCTTTCCTTCCTAATCCATCTCCTTTCTGCCTAAATTTTATTCCTTGTATTCTACCTCATCAGTGAGACTCTCATCAACCTAGTGAGACTCTGTTTCAAAATAAATAAAATAAGGCTGGAGGTATAGCTCAGAGGTACAATGCCCCTGAATTCAATCCCCAGTACCAAAAAAATATAAATAAATAAATAAACTAGGACTCGGGGTGATGAGGTAGCCTAGGAAGCGGAAAGTTAGGTAGAAGGATGGTATCGGGAGAATTCATAAAAAATATAGTTTTAATATAGCTTTTTAAAAAAATCTGGAGAGTTAAGCTAACTCCACCCCTTGGAAGTTTTCTTTGTGTCCTGCACTGCCAAACTCCAGAAAAGCCCAGCCCCCACCTGAAGCCCATATCCATCCTGGAACCTGAAAAGAGGAGGATCCAACTTTTCTGTGACCGGCCCCCACCTGAAGAGCCCACCTATCGCTCAACTGAAACCTGAGAGAGAGGGGTTGGAGAAGAGGACCCCGCCCTCTCTTATAGCTTTCTGCACCTCCCTTTGTTCGCCCCTTCCCTCTTGGGACATGCACTTGGACTTGTCCAGGTGACCTATTCCCTTTCCATTCCCCCTCCCTTTTATTCCCTTTCTCCCAGTTTTCCCTTAATTTTTAATAAATCCTGCCAGATGTTTTGACTGGTATGTGTTGAAATTCTTTTCTTCACGATATCAAGAACCTGGATTTTGGGGAACACGCCGTACCCCATAACAGGGGGGTGGGCATGGTGGCACACGCTTGTAATCCCAGTGCTTGGGAGGCTGAGACAGGAGGATCAGGGTTCGCAGCCAGCCTCAGCTACTTAGTGAAGCCCTCCACAAATTAATGAGACCCTGTTTCAAGATAAATAAAAAATAGGATTGAGGGTGTAGCCTGGAGGTAGAATGCCCCTGGCCCTGGGTTCAATCCTCAGTGCCACCCCCCCCAAAAAAAAACAGGGCTGGAGGTGTAGCTCAGAGATAGAACGCCCCTCAGTTCAATCCCTAGTACCACAAAAAAAAAAAAAAAAAAAAAAAGCTTTGCCTGTATATTTGTGCTCATTCTACTCAGATTCTGTTTCTACCATCACCTAGTGCAAAGTTCCCATCTCCAGTATCAATGTGAATAAATACCCATTATTCTAGCTGGGTGTGGTGGCACACGCTTGTAATCCCAGCATTTGGGAGGCTGAGACCCGGAGGATCGGGTTTGAGGCCAGCCTCAGCTACCTAGTGAGGCCCTCCGCAACTTAGTGAGACCCTGTTTCAAAATAAAGAATAAAAAATAGGGCTGGGGGTATACCTCGGAGGTAGAATGCCCCTGAGTTCAATCCCCAGTACCAAAAATAAATAAATAATACCCATTATTCTGATTGTATATGATGCTGGACTGCTGGAATGTGTGTGTGTGTGTGTGTGTGTGTGTGTGTGTCTGTGTGTGTGTGTGGTTATACTGGGCTTTGAACCCAAGGCCAGTCATTCTTCCTCCGAGCTACACCCACAACCCTATTTTATTTTTTATTTTGAAACAGGGTCTCAATAAGTTGCTGAGAGCTTTGCTAAAATGCTGAGGCTGTCTTTGTGAGAATATAATTAGATCTTCTCTATCAAAGTGTTGCGAGGTGACCCACAGAGACACACCAGACTCCAAAGTGCCAAAGAGGTCACTTTATTCACTGGCCGGGGAAGACGGCATCCAGAGATACCGCTGCACCGAATGTCTCCTTCAGTGATCATTACATACCTTTTTGGTTACAGAGTTGGGGGTATGGAAAGGTTAGGTTGGTGTCTTTACATCATTACACCAGGTGCTCTCACCAAATAATAAACACAATCAACGAGGTCTTTAGGTGTTATTTTTATGGTAAAGGATCATTCAAAGTCATTCTTATGGTGAGGAAAACCCTTTCCGGGTTTTCTGTCTTTCTAATTATGCGCAAGCAGATTACAGAAGCAGATAATAGCAGTAAAAAATTCCTTTCTACCTCCTAGTTTAGTTACCGGAAACCTTGCTGACCTTTAGGCAAGAAACTGAGGGCACTTGTTTAAGATTTCTGCCTAGAAGGGATGCATCACCTCAATATCGCAAAAGGAATAGCTTGTCTTAGGCTCCATTTTGTAAAACTGCAACCTTATGTGTGCTTGTATTTTTATAAAGATAGCCTTTCCTGGAAATTGTGAGTGCCAACCCCTCCCTCAGCATCCCTTTCAGCCAGTCCCCTACAATCATCCCCCAGCCACGATTGTGAGGCTATGTTCCCACCAATAGGAGCACAGCACAGAAGCCCCTCACTGGAAATAAAATACTCAGCAGTTTTCCGTCATGCTGTTTCTACATGCCTCACTTACTGTTGGCAGGATTCCTTTTTGCAAAAGTCCTAGCTGCTTTGAAATATGTGTCTTTTCTTATGACGCCATAGAAATTTATTTCTAACATCCTCAAACCTGAGATTCTCCTGTCTCAATCTCCCAGGTACTAGGATTACAGATGGGCCTGGTCATGCCTGGCTGGGACTGATGGGTTCTGGTGCTCTCCAAACTCAGCCTAGATATTTTAATACATAGGCTCACTTGTGAACTTTTTAATTTATTGCACAATTTTAGATAAACTGTGAATGTCCTAAAATTTAAATACAAATATTACACATGCTCTGAATCAAGGGTTCCTTGTTAAAAAAAATGGGATTAACCCAATGTCAATCTCAATACTCTGTATGAGAGTGGGGGAGATGGGGAAGTGAGGGGGGAGATAGGGAGGTGGGGGGGAGACGGGGAGGTGAGGGGGGTACCAAGTGCTGTGTGCATGTATATCAATGTCAACATGATATACATTTTTTTTTTTTTTTTTGCGGCAATGCGGATTGAGCCCAGAGGCATTCTACCTCCAAGCTATACACCCCCAGCCCTATTTTCTTTCTTTCTTTTTTTTCGGTTCAGGGGATTGAACTCAGGGGCGTTCTACCTTTGAGCTATACCCCCAGCCCTATTTTTTTTTTTTTTTTTTTTTTTTTGGTTCTGGGGATTGAACTCAATGGCATTCTACCTCCGAGCTACACCCCCAGCCCTATTTTTTTATTCTTTATTTTGAAACCGAGTCTCACTAAGTTGCAGAGTGCCTCACTAGGTAGCTGAGGCTGGCTGCGAACCCGGATCCTCTGGTCTCAGCCTCCCGAATGCTGGGATTACAAGGGTGCGCCACCACGCCCGGCCCAGCCCTATTTTTTATTCTTTATTTTGAAACAGGGTCTCCCTAAGTTGCGGAGTGCTTCACTAGGTAGCTGAGGCTGGCCATGAACCCAGATCCTCGGGTCTCAGTCTCCCAAATGCTGGGATTACAAGCGTGTGCCACCATGCCCGACCTCCTATTTTCTATTCTTTATTTTGAAACAGGGTCTCACTAAGTTGCGGAGTGCCTCACTAGGTAGCTGAGGCTGGCCACGAACCCGGATCCTCCAGTCTCAGCCTCCCAAATGCTGGGTTTACAAGCATGCGCCACCATGCCCGGCTCACATGATATACATTATTAGGTGAGACTATAATGCACCCCAATAAAAGCACATTAAAATGAGATTAAAAAGATACATCCGTGGTATTAAAATTTTTCACATTCTGAAGCAGATGTGGTGGCACATGCCTGTAATCCCAGTACTTGGTGTTGCAGCCTCAAACAAAAGTGATTCCCAAGTCTTGGTCAGTATGATGTAGGATAGAAGAAAGGAGGACAAAGCAGGAAGGAGACAAATGGGAAGGAAAAGTAAAAATATCACTTTAATATAAAAACCTGGAACTGAAGCACTGCAGCCTCTACTCCACCTTTGGAAGTTCCTCAGGCCCTGCCCCCCACCTAAGAGCCAGGACCAAGGACACCGGAAATTCACAGCCAAGGGCAGACCCATCTTGAAACCTGAGGAAGAGGAGGGCCCAACTTGGAACACCCACCTATCGACCACTTGAAACCTGAGAAGGAGGAGGATCCAACTTTTTCTGTGCCCACCCTTCTTGGAAGGCCCACCTATACCTGTGAGGAGGAGGTCCGGACATCTTCTGTGCCAACCCCCTCTCATATAAGGACTAAGGAGGCAAAGACTCGCTCTCTTGCCCTCATGCTTGGCCAGGAAGATGTCCGCTCACCTGTTTTCTCCCCCATTTCCTTATTTTCCTAAATAAATTCCTACTTTTTGTTGCTAAATGGCACGTGTTAAAATTCTTTTTATCACGAAGGCCAAGGACCCACGAGTGGAACCTTGTTATCCCACGACAAGTACACCCTTCCCCTGCTTCCCAAAAATGTCTCCACTGTTTTGCCTAAGACTTGCCCATAAGCCCGAAGTTTATCACACCCATCTGCTTACAGGAAAGCCCCATTATTCTGCTCAACCCTGATGTAACAAAGCCTCCCTGCAACAGTAACCAATGCTCCCCCCACCCTGTAGAATCTACCCTTAACAACCCCTCTTGATAATAGCTAACTACCATTCCCCCTCCCTGTAGAATCTCTCCTTAAACAACCTATATAAACTTCTAGTCTGTAAGCGACATGGGCTCCAATCTTTCCTAGAGACCCCTCTGCAGGATTTATCCCAATAAAGCCTGTTACGCTGTTGAGCTATCCTGTCTCCTTCCCTCCCAAACCTTTCACTTGGCAGGTTTGAGGCCAGTCTCAGCAATTTAGCAAGACCCTGTTTCAAAGTAAAAAAATAAAAGAGTACTGGGGCTGTATCTCAGAGGTAGAATTCCTCTGGGTTTAGTTCCTGCCACCACAAAAAATTTTTAATTTTTTTTCACATTCTGATATTAGGGGGGAAATGTCTAAAAGGGCACCTTGGGGAAGAAGTTTGTTGTTTGTTCGTTTGTTGTGGTACTGGGGACTGAACCCAGAGACATTCCACCTCCAAGCTACATCCCCACACCGATTTTATTTCTTATTTGGAAACAGGATCTCACTAGGTTACTGAGAGCCTCACTAAATTGCTGAGGTTGGCCGGGCATGGTGGCGCACGCTTGTAATCCCAGTATTTGGGAGGCTGAGACAGGAGGATTGCAGGTTCGAAGTCAGCCTCAGCAAGTTAGTGAGGCCATGTATAACTCAGTGAGACCCTGTTTCAAAATAAAAGAATAAAGCTGGGCGTGGTGGCGCACGGTTGTAATCCCAGCATTCGGGAGGCTGAGACTGGAGGATCCGGGTTCAAGGCCAGCCTCAGCTACCTAGTGAGACACTCCACAACTTAGTGAGACTCGGTTTCAAAATAAAGAATAAAAAATAGGGCTGGGGGTATAGCTTGGAGGTAGAAGGTAGAATGCCCCTGAGTTCAATCCCCAGTACCGCAAAAAAAAAAAAAAAAAAAAAAAAAAAAAAAAAAAACAGGGCTGGAGGTGTGACTCAGAGGTAGAATGCCCCTGGGTTCCATCTCCAGTACCACAAAAAAAAAAAAAAAAAAAATTACCGAGGCTGTCCTCGAACCTGTGATCCTCCAGTCTCAGCCTCCCAAGTACTAGGATTACAACTGTGCACCACCAAGCCCATCAGGAAAGAAATATTAATGAAATAAGGTTTAACAAACACTGTACATGGCAACCTCTTTTTTGGGGGGTGGGGGAAACTGGGAATTGAACTCAGGGAGCTACACCCCTAGTCTCATTTTTTATTCATTATTTTGAAACAGGGTCTCACTAAGTTGTGGAGGGCCTCACTAAGCAGCTGAGGCTGGCCCCAAACCTGCAATCCTCCTGTCTCAGCCTCCCAAGTACTGGGATTACAAGTGTGGGCCACCACACATGGCTACCCCAATCCTTTTTATTTTGAAACTGTCATGGGAGTGAAGTAGGGGCTCAGCTGAGTCCTTGGAGCTGCTATTGGCTAGAAGCTTAAAAATTAAAATAAAAGAATAAGGCTTCTTCACTGCCCTCCCATCTCTCAGATATTAACAAGCAGACAGCTTTGGAGATAAGACACAGAACAAGCTGGGCCTAGGAAAGAGAACCAGCTTAGGGAGTAAAGGTGGAAGAACTTTAGCACCAGGATCTTATATCAAAGTTATATTTTCCATCTCCTTCCTATCTATCTTCTTTCTTTTTTTTTTTTGTGTGTGTGTGTGTGTGTGTGTGTGTGTGTGTGTGTGTGTGTAGGTGTGTCTGTGTTACTAGGGATTGAACCCAGGGACATTCTACCTCCGAGCTATACCCCCAGCCCTATTTTTTTATTCTTTATTTTGAAACAGGGCCTCACTAAGTTGCAAAAGGCTCACTGAGTAGCTGAGGCTGGCCTCGAACCTGTGATCCTCCTGTCTTAGCCTCCCAAGTACTGGGATTACAAGCATGTGCCACCATGCCCGGCTCCCCCAGCCCTATTTTTTATTCTTTTTATTTTGAAACTGGGTCTCACTAAGTTGCGGAGTGCCTCACTAGGTAGCTGAGGCTGGCCGCGAACCCAGATTCTCTGATCTCAGCCTCCCAAATGCTGGGATTACAAGCGTGCACCACCACACCCGGCTATTCAGGTCCTTTTTTATTCATCAATGAAAGTCCAGTCTGCAATTGACCATGGGAATTGGGCTTCAAACAAAGATATGCCAGTCTTCTTATACAGTTGGTCACTTAATTGCAGAAAGGAGGGGAAGGGAAAACATGAGCTTTATTACATCTAGCATAAGCATGAAACAGAAAGCAGAGAAAGAGGTTAAATCAGGTTATCCTGTCTCTCTTATCTGGCTGATGCTCAGCTACTTGCTGCCTTTTTTCCATTTAGGAAGCACCCCTGCCTAGAGGGAGCTTGCCTAGAGGGAGGGAGTAGTCCCATTTGACTCAGAAGGAGGCTTTCTGTCTTTTTTCTGCTAAGTGTCAGCTCCTGCTGGGAGCTAGGGGGGAGGGAGTGGGGAATCCCCATTTTTTCTCTATCTTAGGTCTAAATTTTTAGCTAATATTTTTAAGGTTCTGGCTGTTTTTTCCTACCTCAGTATGGTCAGGTCTTTTGCATTATAGCAGTGAGAATGTTGATCAAGACACTCTGAATAATCTCTTTGGGCACTGGTATCTGTTAAATAGAATACTGCTAAATAGAATATTGCTAGCCAGGCGTGGTGGCACATGCTTGTAATCCCAGTACTTGGGAGGCTGAGACAGGAGGATTGCAGGTTTGAGAACAGTCTCAGCTACTTAATGAGGCCCTCTACAGCTTAGTGAGACCCTGTTTCAAAATAAAGGATAAAAAATAGGACTAGGGATGTAGTTCTGAGGTAGAAGGCATCTAGGTCTAATCCCCAGTATTACAAAAAAATTAGAATATTGCTTAATTTTTTTTAATAATGACCTATCTTACTTTTTTTTTTGTACTTGAGATTGAACCCGGGGGCATTCTGTGGGAAATGTGAATCTGTAATCGAAACAAACACTCAAGTGTCTCTCAGGAAGGCAAAATTTTACTTTTGCAAAAGGATGTGTAACCAACAAAAAAAGTCTGGTAAGCAAACACCGAGCAGGAAATCTGTTCAGGCTTTATCCCTGATGTGATCCGGTCTAGTCCCCTGATTGGAGAGGGCTTGGGTTGACAGCTCTGTGCAAATGGCTAGTTTAAAGCACAGTTCTGCCTGATTGGCTAGGCAGTTTTGACTTTCACAGTTGAACAAAGAAAGAAAATTAAGGTTCCAGGAAATCAAAAGTTATATAAACTATATGGCTGCTGCTATCTGACCAACCGGTTTGATAGAAAAGACTTTCGGCCGGGCGTGGTGGCACACGCTTGTAATCCCAGCATTTGGGAGGCTGAGACCGGAGGATCCGGGTTCGCGGCCAGCCTCAGCTACTTAGTGAGGCACTCCACAACTTAGTGAGACTCGGTTTCAAAATAAAGAATAAAAAATAGGGCTGGGGGTGTAGCTCAGAGGTAGAATGCCCCTGAGTTCAATCCCTAGTACTGCAAAAAAAAAAAAAAAGAAAAGAAAAGACTTTCATACTTCTTACAATTCTACCTCTGAACTACATCCCCAGCTATTTTTATTTTGAAACAGGGTCTCACTAAGTTTCTGAGGATCTTGCTAAGTTGCTCAGGCTGGCCTCCAACGTGTGATTCTCCTGTCTCAGCCACCCTGTTGTGGGATAACACGGTCCCACTCGTGGGTCCTCGGTCTCCGTGATAAAAAGAATTTTAACATGTGCCAGTCAGGAACAAAAGGCAGGAATTTATTTAGGAAAATAAGGAACTGGGGGAGAAAACAGGTGAGCGGACATCTTCCTGGCCAGACGCGAGCACGAGGGCAAGAGAGTGAGCGTGAGGAAAACGCTTTCTTTTATAAGCTTTTAAGAGGGGTGGGCACAGAAGCAGTCTGGACCTCCTCCTTCTTTAGGTATAGGTGGGCGTTCCAAGTTGGATGCTCCTCTTCCTCAGGTTTCAAGATGGGTCTGCCCTTGGCTGTGAATCTCCGGTGTCCTTGGCCCTGAATCTCAGGTGGGGGCAGGACTTTAGGAGATTAGGGTATGGTATCTCCTAAGAAACTTCCAAGGGGTGGAGTAGAAGCTGAAGCGCTTCAGTTCCAGGTTTTTATATTAAAGTGATATTTTTACTTTTCCTTCCCATTTGTCTCCTTCCTACCTACTTATTTCTTCTATCCTACATCAACCCAAGTACTTGAATTACAAGCGTGTACCACTGTGCCTGACATATATTACTTTTTTTTTGGGGGGGGGGGTGCTAGGGATTGAATCCAGAGACATTCTACCTCTGATATATACCCCCACCCCTATTTTATTTTTTGTGTGTGGTACTAGGGATTGAACCCAGGGGCACTCTACCTCAGAGCTATACCCCCAGCCCTATTTTATTCTTTATTTTGAAACAGGGTCTCACTAGGTTGCTGAAACTCTCACTAAATTGCTAAGGTTGTCCTCAAACCTGTGATTCTCCTGTCTCAGCCTCCCAAGTACTGGGATTACAGGCATACTCCACCACTCCTGGCCCTTTCCTCCTTTTAAGTTCCTTATTTCACATATTTTGTCATAGTACAGAAAGATGACTAACAAGAACTGGGAGTGATGGTGCATGCCTGTATCCTAGTACACGCGAGGCTGAGACAGGAGGATTTTAGGTTCAAGGCCAACCTCAGAAACTGAGCAAAGCCCTTTGCAACTTAGTGAGACCTTGTTTCAAAATTAAAAATAAAATAAGTCTGGGGGTATAGCCTAAAGACAGAATGCCCCTGGGTTCAATCCCTAGTATTGAGGTAAGAGAAAAACAGTTAGAGCCATGGAAATATTATTTGTGAAGAATTCAGACTTAGGATAGGAAAAAATAAGAATTCCCTGCTCTCTCCCTTAGCTCCCAGCATGGGAGCTGACACTTCACTTCAGCAGCGAAAAGACAGAAAGCTTCTTTCAAAGGTAATGAAACCATTCCCTCCCTCTAGGCAGGCCTGGAAACAGGACTGCAGGGGTCCTCCCTAAATGTAAACAAGGCAGAGCCTACAATAAGAGAGAGACAGGACAACTTGATTTAACTGCTTTCTCTGCTTTCCCTATCATGCTTAAGCTAGGTGTAGTGAATCTCATGCTTTCCCTTTGCCTCCTTTCTGCAATTAAGTGATGGAATGTATAAAAAGGTTGGAATGCCTTTCTTCAGGGCCCAGTTCCATGGGGAAATTGCCACTGTACCTTCATCGATAAATAAAAGGATCTGAATATCCAACTTTAGGCCTCCAGAGTTTCTTTTTGTCTCTGAGACCAGGCTGTGGGGCTAATTTCCTGCAACAATACCAAAAAATAGATAAATAAATAAAATAAAATAAAGCTGACACAATGTTGTTTCATAGTTGTGACTAAAACTAGAAATCAAGCCTGGTAAAGTAGCACATACCTGTAATCCTAGTACTTGGGAGGCTGAGACAGGAAGATTGCAGGTTTGAGGCCACCCTCAGCAACTTAGTGAGACTATTTCTAAATGAAAAATAAAAAGAGCTAAGGGTGTAGCTCGAAGGTAGAACACCTCTGAGTTCAATCCCCAGTACCAACAACAACAAAAAGAAAGCAGGCATGGTGGCACATGCTTGTAATTCCAGTACTTGGGAGGCTGAGACAGGAGGATCTGGGTTCGCGGCCAGCCTCAGCTACCTAGTGAGGCACTCTGCAACTTAGTGAGACCCTGTTTCAAAATAAAGAATAAAAAATGGGGCTGGGGGTATAACTCTGAGGTAGAATGCCCCCTGGGTTCAATCCCCAGTACCCCCCCCCAAAAAAAATCAATAACAGGCTAGATGGCAAGGCTTTTCCCTAGTCATTCTCCAGCACTAGGCTAAGTTAGTGTTAGGTTTCTTCATTATAAAGTTCCCATTTTTCCCTCTCTATGTTTGTGCTCTAAAAGCTAATCATTAAGTCTAGCCCATACTCAAGGCCCTGGGGAGAAAGGGACGAGAATGATACTCCAGCTCTGGAGAGAGGTCTTACATGATGGGGCCACAAGACTATGAACTGGATCTGCTGAATGATCTTTCCTAAATACAACTGTCATGGGATAACACGGTCCCACTCATGGGTCCTTGTCCTCCGTGATAAAAAGAATTTTAACACGTGCCAGTTGGGGACAAAAAGGCAGGTATTTATTCAGGGAAACAAGAGAGTCGGGAAAACAGGTAAGTGGAGATCTTCTGAGTCCCGGAGCAGGAGGGCAAGAGTGAGAGTCCTTGCCTCCTTAGTTCTTATATCCGCGGGGGTTGGCCTCGAAGTCTGGAACACAGGTATAGGTGGCCGTCCAAAAGAGGGTGGGCACAGGAAAGGTTGGATCCTCCTCTTCCTCAGGTTTCAAGATGGATCTGACCTTGGCTGTGAATCTCAGGTGTCCTTGGCCCTGAATCTCAGGTGGGGGCAGGGCCTCAGGGGATTAGGGTGTGGGACCTAAGAAACTTCCAAGGGGTGGAGTTAGCTTAAAAACTCTCCAGATTTTAAAACTATATTTTCCTTTTCCTCCCAGTGTCTCCTTCCTACCTAATTTTTATTTTTCCTATTCTACCTCATCACAACTGGGGAAAAGGAATCAAGCAAAACCGCATCAATCTACTCCTGCAGTTTCTTTTTCTTTCTTTCTTTTTTTTTTTTTTTTCAGTACTGGGGGTTGAAGTCAGGGCATTCTACCTCCGAGCTACACCCCCAACCCTAGTTTTTTATTCTTTAATTTGAAACAGGGTCTCATTAAGTTGCGGAGGGCCTCACTAGGTAGCTGAGGCTGGCCTCGAACCCAGATCCTCAGGTCTCAGTCTCCCAAATGCTGGGATTATAAGTGTGCGCCACCACGCCCGGCTTACTCCTGAAGTTTCTTCTGGACATCAGGAAATACACTTCTGCATGGAAAGCCTCCCAAGTACTAGGATTGATGAGGTAGAATAGGAAGAATAAAATTTAGGTAGGAAGGAGACACTGGGAGGAAAAGGAAAAATATAGTTTTAAATTCTGGAGAGTTTTAAACTAACTCCACTCCTTGGAAGTTTCTTAGAAGGTCCCATACCCTAATCCCCTGAGGCCCTGCCCCCACCTGAGATTCACGGCCAAGGCCAGATCCGTCTTGAAACCTGAGGAAGAGGAGGATCCAACTTTACCTGTGCCCACCCTCTTTTGGACGGCCACCTATACCTGTGTTCCGGACTTCTAGGCCAACCCCCTCGGATATAAGGACTAAGGAGGCAAGGACTCTCTCATCTCTCTTGCCCTCCTGCTCCGGGACTCAGAAGATCTCTGCTTACCTGTTTTCCCATTCCCTTGTTTCCCTGAATAAATACCTGCCTTTTGTCCCTGACTGGCACATGTTAAAATTCTTTTTATCACAGAGGCCAAGGACCCACAAGTGGGACCGTGTTATCCCACGACAGGATTACAGGCATGTGCCACCATTCCTGGCTCAGAAAGAGAAATTTCTAAGGCAGAAGTTCAATCAAGTCAGAAACAAGTCAGGAGTGCAGAACTTAAACGTTCTTCTGAGACTAATACCCCTTTAAGTCCTGAAGTCCAGCTGTGGTTGCCGGAGTCCCTGGTGAACAAAACAGTCCATTTGCAAAATCTGGAGAGCAGGACATTCAACCTTCTAGCCAGAAGGTTTTTGGATCCTTCTCTTGTCACATCTGTTTTGTTCAAGAAGAATTCCTGAACTTCAATTTTTTTGTGTGTTCTCTTATCTTAATTCTTCACTAGTGGCCCCATAGATCAATCTCCTGCCACTTCCAGAGTTCATCAGCAACTTTTTTTTTTTTTTTTTTCGGTCCTGGGGATTGAACTCGGGGGCATTCTACCTCCGAGCTATACCCCCAGTCCTATTTTTTATTCTTTATTTTGAAACAGAGTCTCCCTAAGTTGAGGAATGCCTCACTAGGTAGCTGAGGCTGGCCGCAAACCTGGATTCTCCAGTCTCAGCCTCCCAAGTGCTGGGATTACAAGCGTGTGCCACCACGCCCGGCTCATCAGCAACTTATGAGCAAGCATCTTGAAGTAGTCTATCACGCTGAGATGATATAAAATTTGCAGTAACATGTGGGGTACCATTCCTGACTCCCTGACCTGCAGACATCCTGCATTGGTGTCCAGGCTTCAATAGGCAAAGCCTGGATGTCCAGACACTCCCATGCCTATTCTTGAGGTCATGAGGAGCTCAAATTTAACATAGAACAGACTGTGCCAGAAAGCCCAAAAGAGCCTTCCATTGGAGAGTGTGTAAAATCAGAGGCTTGGAAATGCAATGATTCTTTACTAATCTAAAAGAAGAAACAAGCCGGGCGTGGTGGCGCACGCTTGTAATCCCAGCATTCGGGAGGCTGAGACCAGAGGATCCGGGTTCGCGGCCAGCCTCAGCTACCTAGTGAGGCACTCCGCAACTTAGTGAGACTCGGTTTCAAAATAAAGAATAAAAAAAAAATAGGGCTGGGGGTATAGCTCGGAGGTAGAATGCCCCTGAGTTCAATCCCCAG
>PVLC010038574.1:0-14683 GCA_004027655.1 Graphiurus murinus | reverse complement strand
TAGGACACTGTATCTGGGAGTCTTAAAGACAAGTGTGAAATTGCTTTATCTTCATTTTCTGAGAGCTCTGGACAGCTGATAGAGACAGGACAGAGAGCACCTGCTGGAGGGGCAGCTCATGGGATACTTGTCAAGTTGTTTGTGCTCAGAAACCACTGAGACAGAAAAAGAAAGAAAGCTTCTAATCACGTTGCATTTGTAATATTGTTGAAATCTAGAAATTATGTAATTTAGAAATAAACAGCTTTGCTGGATATTTTAGAAATTTTAATTAACAGATTATTCTATTAAATCATATATTTCTCTCCAGGTGACTGAAATGAATTTTCACCTGGGATATGTTTCCGTATGTCAAGCAATTTCTAACTAAATAAGCAACATACTGATGTATTAGTTCTGATATTATAAGCACACTGCCATACCAAGCACAAGAAAATAAAAGTCATTCTAGCACATTACATTCTCTTTTTAAAAGTACATTGCAAGTGATTTTGTATTTGACCATATGATTACCCTATTTTCAGTAAACAGTACATATGATTTAAGCATTATAAAATTCTTGATAAGTATAAGCATATTTAAATATATCCTTCAAGTATATGTATAATTTGCAAACTTATGATATTATTATTGCTTTTTTTTACTGATTAGAGTTCTTTTTTCATGCAAATATTTGAAGATAGATGCCCATAATCTATTAGAAGAAATCCAAAGAGTGCTAGATTAAAACAGATTTTTGTTTTGTCTTGACTGGATTTGTTGTTGAATGTCTGTACAGAAAAACAGGCCAATGTAAAAAGATTATAATAAATTTAAAGATGATTATCAGGTATGATTAGCAATACTCCCAGGAATACAATAAATATGATTGCCAAGTATCCCAAATTAATGACAGCAAGGATTCTCATTAGTATATTTTTTCCTTCCATTTTTATTTTACCCAGTTAAAGTTGGTCCTCCACTAGTATGAAAATACAAAGATGAAAGGATCCAGCATATGCCTCCGTGGCATAAACATTATTTTGAAACTGAAAAAATTTCAGAATTAACAGGTGCAGAAAGAGATTCTGCCTGCCTCCCCTCTGTCACCCCAACATCTGCCTAAAAGCTGAGATTTTGGGGAACAAGGTGATCAACTGCCAGGAATTCACTGTCTGGCAAGTCAGGAGAAATTGATTTCAGTCACTGGAGACAAGTTAGCACCAAGATGAGAAGTAGGATAAATAGAGATGGGCACATGATTCTCTTACCTCCCCTTTACTCTCTAAAGACTCATTTTTTCCTGTCCTGAAAGCATTTGTTGTTCAGTAAGTGCTCCTTATCCTTCTCCCCATGAAGATGTTCCTTAAGCTCTAAATTCTAGTCACTTCTTTGAACTACTTTCTTTGTGAGCTCCCACAAACATGTGTGAATAAACCTTGTCCTTTGTTCTGTTAAACTTCCTTTCATCAATTTAATTCACAAGCTTCTGATCATATAACTTAAGTGTGTAGAGGAATAGTTTTTTCTCTATGACAATGACAAGGAAATAGTTACAATTCCAGATCCAATATAAAATTCTAGCTCTGTTTCTTCTCTTTTCTCTCCACTTCATGTTTCTTCTATTTCCCCAATTTAAAAGGTTTAAAGACCCTTAAAGACAGAGGCAGGGTCTTTTGTATGTTTTGCTTGCTTGCTTTATTCTTTGTTTGATTTCTCAGCCTACTAAAATCGGACACAGCAATAGTATCAAGTACTGTGCATTGGAAATTTAAGTCTTTTTGAGAATATGATAACAACTTGCTTTTTGTTCACATCATCTGCAGTGAAATAAAGGGTTTGTAGGAATGTGTTTCAAATTTGGAGCCAGGTGTGGTGCCACATGCCTGTAACCTCAGTACTTGAGAGGCATGATCACAAGTTTGAAGCCATCCTCAGCAACTCAGCAAGGCTCCAAACAACCTAGTGAGACCCTGTTTCAAATTAAAAATAATAAAATAAAACAGTGCTGAGAGTGTACCTCAGAGGTAGAATGCCTAAATTCAATCCCCAGTACCACAAATTTGGACACATATATCCTTCAATTGTGTTAATGAATATAACATAGAACAATTGCTTCACTTTCTATGAAAATGAGTCAAATAATTAAAATATTTGAATAACATTTCTATTTTTGTAGACACTTTATCAAAATCACTTGGGAGTTGCCCTCTGAAAAGTGGTCCTCTTTGTGTTTAGGTGATGGCATGAGGCAGTGGTTCTCAAACTCTAATGTGTATAAGAAATGTGTATAAAGATGGTTAAAATATAGATCATTGAATCTATTACCTCATATTCTGATTCTGCAGATCTGTTTTGGGGGCCATCAATTTGCATTTCTGACAAGTTTCCAAGAGATGCTGAGTTGCTGGCTTGGATTCAACAATTTGAGAACTATTGGAAAACGGAGCAAAAAGTTTCACAGATGTGCTGATTTGATTATCACTCCCAAAGTTGAAGCTATCTTAGATTTAGAAAAATCATTAAGCTGGGTGTGATGATGCATGCTTGTAATCCCAGTACTTGGGAGGCTATTACTTAGTGAGACAATGTTACAAAATAAAGGATAAAAAATAGGGCTAGGGGGTGTAGGTCAGAGGTAAAATGCTCCTGGGTTCAACCCCCACTACTGAAAGATAAAAAATAAAAATAAAAATAAGACTACTGGCAAAAGAAAGATCCTGGTATTTATCTGTATATGATTCTACCATAGTAATGATTACCTTGATATAACTTTAGAAAAGATAATTATCTGAATATATATTAAATTATTATGAGCAGGGTGTGGTGGCATGTGCCTTCCAAGTACTGGCTGAGACAGGAGGATTGAAAGTTCAAGGACAACTCTCAGCAAGTAGTGAGACTCTTACTAACCTAGTGAGACCCTGTTTGAAAATAAAAAATAAAATCAGGCTAGGGGATAGCTCACAGGTAGAATGTCCCTAGATTCAATCTTCAATGCCACATACACACAAAAAAATTCAAAGCCAACCTCAGTAATTTAAGAGAGACTCTCAGGAATTTAAGAATATTATTTTTCAAAATAAATTGTAAAATAGGACTGGGAGTGTAGCTCAGTGATAGAACTACCCTATTTTAAAACCCCAATACCACCACCACCAAAAAAAAAAAAAAGTGAATGATTATTTAAGGAAAAACACATTTTCATATTTAACCGATTTTGACTATATGAAAGTAAAGCTAGCTTATAGAAGTTAAAATTTTTCAAATATTTAAACATAAGAATCATGGAGTTTTCTATAATTTGTTAGTAATGAGTTAATCAATTTACTATGTCTTTCCTTAGTTGGATATTTATAAACAAAACTAAAACCAAACTATAAAAATTCTATTATTATAAGCATGTGATAAAAATATAAGCTGATGTTCCTGTTTTCTTGTTATAATTCTAGAATTGCTAAATAGGAATTCTGACTAGTCACCAAATATGACTTAAGAAGATGTTTTCAACATCTTGATAAATATATTTTTCCTCTGGAGAAACAAAACTTTCTGCTTACTTAAAAAACAAACAAAAAAAAAACAGTAACAACAACAAAAAACCCAGCAATTCAGTGTGGAACTTCTTATGCTAGCCATGTACTTATGCCTTACTAGAATAAGTGGAGAATAATAAGCTTCAGAAACAAATGAATTTAAGTATGTTATCAAAGTGAAAACATTTTTATAATGTTAAAATAACTCTGGTTCAAAACATGTGGTTCTTACTGAGTGTGATGGTGCACACTTGTAAGTACACTTGTTCGGTACTTGGGAGGCTGAACAGGAAGATGACAGATTCAAGACAAGCCTTGGCAACTTAGTGAGATTCTAGTTTGGATATAGATTCTCTCTGAGTTTCATCCCCTGTTTCCCCAACACATACACACCAAAAATAAATAAATAAATAAATAAATAAATAAATAAATAAATAAATAAATAAATAAATACAAAAAACATGCAGCTCTTATTCAAAAGTCATTGTTTTCATTTCATCTTATTTATTTTGCATTTGGATGTATTTTATTTTTGCTTCTAAGGTAGATATCCCATGTTTAGGACTTACATTCCATTCCTTCATTGAGTTATCATGCTGTTGCCATTTGATATTGTGTGAAATGTATATAATTGTATGCATATTTAGAATCTGTTTTGGCAACAAAATATCCCCCAATCATGTATTTATTTTTCCCAAACTATAAGACATCATTTTTTTCAGAATCTACAGATGTGATCAAGTTTAAAAAAAACAAAACAACCTCAGACATGGGAAAGGCTTAAAGCTTGTTTCAAAAATGTTACTCCCAGTACCATGTGAACTGCCAAAATGAAAATCTATTTTTTAAATATTATATAAACATAACAGATGGCATTCATGTGGGGCATCCAAGAGGACATAGATGAGCATCAAGTGTGCATCTGAGTAAAACTGTAGGTCAAGAATTTTGAGGTTATCTTTCTGAATATCTATACTTCATTGTCAGTGAATTTGTCAAGTCAGGAACAATAAAAAGGTGGACAAAGTTCTTCATAATAAAGGACATTATACAAATGGTTTGTAATCTGTCTCACATTTTTGCCAACATACTATTTTATTTAAAAAGTTTTTTGTAATTCTATTACTATTATTGGTGCATTATAGTCTCTTATAGTCCCCTATCATAATGTAATTCATAGAGATGGTGACATACCTGCTCACAGCACTTGGTGGGCTTTCCGTAGGCTCCCTTCCACTCCTCCCTCTCCATACATGATACTGAGATTGATAATGATATTCTCCCATATGTTCATAATATCAATGAAAGTAATTCCTTCATTGGTTCTCCCTCTCCCCCTCCCCTAGACTTCCTCCCTGGCTCCACTGGGGTTTCACCTCCATTTTCCAAAGTCCCTCTTGAATCCCTATTCCCTAGTTTCCACATATAAGAGGAAACATATGATCCTTCACTTTCTGTGATTGGCTAATCTCACTTAATGTTAGCATAATGTTCTGCAGGTCCGTTCATTTTCCTGCAAATGCATGATTTTGTTCTACTTTATTGCTGAGTAGAATTCTGTTGTGTGTATATATCCCATAATTTTGTAATCCATTCATCTGTGGATGGACATCTAGGTTCGTTCCATAATTTGAATACTATGAAGTGATGCTATAAACACGGACACGCATATATTATTTTACTATTCTGAATTCCATCCCTGTGGAAAGATATCCAGGAGTGGTATAGCTGGTTCATATAGTGGATACATTCCTAGTTTTCTGAGGAATTTCTACACTGATCTCCACATTGGCTACACCAATTTGAAGTTCCACCAATAGTGTATAAAAGTTCCTATTTCCCCACATCTTTGCCAACATTTGTTGTTGTTTGAATTCTTGATGATTGCCATTCTGATTGAGGTTAGATGGCATCTCCATGTAGTTTTGATTTGCATCTCCTTAAGTGCTAAGGATGTTGAACATTTTTTTTCAGATATTTATTGGCCACTTGTATTTCTTCTTTTGTGAAGTGTCTATTTAGTTCACTTGCCCATTTCTTGGTTGGGTTATTTGCTTTTTTAGTGTTAAGATTTTTAAGTACTTTGTGTACTCTAGATAGTAGTCCTCTATCAGAAGAATATCTGGTAAAGCTCTTCTCCCATTCTATAGACTCTCTTTTAGATTCTTGATGACTTTTTTTTTTTGTGGTACTAGGGATTGAACTCAGGAGCATTCTACCTCCAAGCTATACCCCCAGCCCTATTTTTTATTCTTTATTTTGAAACAGGGTCTCATAAGTTGCGGAGTGCCTCACTAGGTAGCTGAGGCTGGCCGAGAACCTGGATTCTCTGGTCTCAGTCTCCCAAATGCTGGGATTACAAGCATGTGCCACAATGCCTGGCTCTTGATGACTTCTTTTGATGAACATAAACTTATTTATTTAATGCCTGTTTCAAAATAAAGAATAAAAAATAGGGCTGCTGGTGTAGCTCAGAGGTAGAATGCCCCTGAGTTCAATCCCCAGTACCGCAAAAAAAAAAAAGTATGCATTTTATGAAAATACATGCCACCTTATTGAATATTTTAAAGCCAGTTTAAAAGTGAAGCTTCATATTTTAAATATTATGAATGAGAAAATTTGAGACCCAAAATTACTCAGAAAATTTCTCAAAATCTTTTGTGAAGTAATGCAATCCTGAGGCTAATCTCTGAATAGTGCTCCCAAAGCAATATATTTTCCACTGCTATTTGAATGACTAAAAAGTACTTTTAGAACAATCTATTTTGATATAGAAAACTAAATATAGGGTAAAGAGGAAAATTTCTCAGAGGACTGAAAGTGATGGCCATACATAGGGAAGCAGAGCTCCAGGGATCACATCCCACTTCTTTTATGTGGCATCTTTTTAACTTCCATGATTTGTTTCTATATTCTTTCATTTCCTTATCTGTTCAATGGAGATTTTAAAAACCATTATTGCATAAGGTGTTTGAAGCCTTAAATAAATATATGCATTAGAAGTATATACTACAATGTCTGAAATAAATGAATATTCAGTAAATATCATCATTATCATTCACCAATGGGCTAAATTAGAAATCATTATTCCCATTTTAGACATAAGAAAACTGTTGACTTGAGGTTAAACTAGTAATCCAAGGTCACAGAGCTGATAATTGATGGAGCTGTAACTTGAGTTATGAAATAGCTGAGTGCAAAAATTATACTATACTATCTGTCTTGTCAATTACAAGATTGTACTTCCCTCCAATCCATCTCAGGGTATTTGCATCAAATCAGGCGTGCCCTGAAGTCTGCGCTCACAAGTTATTCTTAGTGGATCTACCTGGCACAGGTCCCAGGTTGTGTCGGATGCAGAGGTTCAAGGCCAGAAGCTACACAAAAATGGGGGTGAACATTTAAAAAATCATAAGGCTTTTGCTTCCTGTTATAAAATCCATTTAGTTGTTTGCTTGAGGCATAGATTAACATGAAGAATAAAATTAAGTTGATAATCTAATATTCAAGTATGTAAAAAGTAGAAGGCTATTCAAAATGCATTTGTTTCATAACTAAAAAACAAGACAACTAGTGTTGTCAAAGATTCATATTTCCTACATAGATATTTCTATAAGTGTATGGAATATTGTAAAAAAGTATTGACTCATTTTGCTTACTACCAAACTCATATTAAAAACTATAAGAAATATTTTAGTGATTTTGATAGACAAATTTGATTAATATAACTGCATAATCTAAAAAAAATTTATTGCAATTTTATTTGAAGTGGCAGTATTTTGGAGAAACTTATCTACTAAGTATAGAATAAGTTAAGAGATTTATTACAACTATCTGTAATAATGAAAATAAATGTACTAGAGCAAAATATATCAATATGTCAATATTAATTTAATGCAAATGACTATTAAATAAAGAAAACTAGTGATTTTATCTAACTCAATTAAAGTTTTAATGTATCAAAATATATGGAGTTTTATTGGATATGTAAATTTATAAATTAAAGTATAATATGCTTGGAATAATACATAAAAAATTCAAAAATGTAAATTGAGAGAGAAAAGTGAAATATGACACAAGTATAATACGTTGGGAAATAAATTATTAGAAATATATATTCTTTAATATAAGTTAATGTGAAGAATACATGACAAAATGTTCATATTAGATGTTTATAGATGTACATAATTGTCTTATTTTCCATATTTTTATTATGCATTTTATTACTTCATTTAAATGATGAAAATATGGTTTCCAAGCTAGGTGATACATATTACACTAAGATATTTCTATAAGCATATTAGACATTATTTTGTTTCACTGTTTTTTTTAAGTTGCCCATATAAACTTTCCTCATAAACTTTCCCTGATTTTCTGCCTCTGAAAAAGTAAGAATTTTGTATGAATCCCCTGAAGAACTGTATTTTCTTAGGTAGCCAGAATTCCTTTTAGTTTGAATTCCCCAGATAATTCCCCCTGCACTTGATTTTGTGTTTTCTGTGTACTAGTCATTTTTATAGCACCAGTATTCATTATGTTGATCCCTGACCATGTTACAGCACAGTTTTTTTTTTAAGCAGTTTGTGTTGGCATGCAGGCAAACAATAGAAAAGAATTCCCTTGGGCTCTTCTCTGTATTCCCTTATAGCACAAGAAAATAAAAATCTCCACTTTTTAATAAATACTTTTATTAGAATCATGTGGAAGAGGAATTAGATTGTTTTCTTAACTCCAAAGGGCAGAATTAGGGCCAATGGCTATAAGTTCCAGACAAACATTTTTTTGTTCATTATAAGAAAAACTCTTTGCAATTTTCTAACTGAAGATTGTAATTGGTTTTTTATTTCAAATATTGAAGTTTCTTTTATTAAGAAAGAAATGGAATGACAGTTCTTTCCCTCACTCTCCCTCCCACCCTTACACACACACACACACACACACACACACACACACACACACACAAACACACAGAGTCACAAATACTTACTCCTAGAAGTTACCTAGGTAGGAATTATGTTAGGAACCAGGCACAAGGTTGGCTAAGGTGCTTCTAAAAACATAATCTGTTTTGTGGATATAAATATTAGATAATGATGCAATGGTCAATTTGCAGAAATGTAAGGGAAAACCTAATTTAATAAGGACTTTTGCTACATAGATTTGAGTTAGTAATAGAAAAAAATAATCATTCCTGCAAATGATTTACATTTCAATTTTGTTGCTTTAGTAATTCCTATCATTATCACCTCTATTGTAAAAAATACCAAAGATATTTTCATAGCATTTGGTACCCTACTATTTTAATTAATTAATATTCTGTATATTAATTTCCAATGCCAATTTTAAATCATGTTGTTGGCAACAACATGGAAAAAAATGAGTCAGGTTGTTTTTATCTCCCTCCTCAAATCATTGGGCAGTCTATGCTTATCCTTGATGAATCTTAATAATGCCTTCTTAGAACATATTTATTTATAGTCCACTATGTATATGTGTGTGTGTGTGGAGAGGGGTACTTGGGATTGAATCCACAGAGTATTACATTTGAACTACACCCCAACCCATTTGTTATTTTGTATTTTGAAACAGAACCTCCCTAGATTGCTGAGAGTCTTGTTACTAGCTGAGGCTACCCTCAAACTTACGATCCTCCTACCTCAGCCTCCCAAGTACTGGGATTACAGATGTGTGCCATCATGTCAGGTTCTAGTCACTTATTTCTTCTAAATCAACTTAAAAATAACCTAAATTTCTCATTGATATTTTTCTCAGATTCTTTATCATCTTGAATAATGCCTCATATAGTACCATTATTTGTAGGCATATCATTATTTATCAATATACAATGCCTACACTTATGTGACTGTGTGTATGTGTATGTGTGTATCCTTTGTTTTTCATGTACAAAGCTCTCACATTTTCTTCTTTAAAACACTGTATTCCAGAGCCGGGTGTGGTGGCGCATGCTTGTAATCTCAGCATTCGGGAGGCTGAGACCTGAGGATCTGGGTTCACAGCCAGCCTCAGCTACTTAGTGAGGTACTCCGCAACTTAGTGAGACTCGGTTTCAAAATAAAGAATAAAAAAAAAAATAGGGCTGGGGGTGTAGCTTGGAGGTAGAATGCCCCTGAGTTCAATCCCCAGTACCGCAAAACAAACAAACAAACAAAAACCCACTGTATTCCAGATGCCTATACAGGTTCAAATTCCTCATGATTTGTGTTCCTCCTTGTTCCATTAAATATTAATTAGGAAAATACCCTATATAGGATCTAGCACATTAAAAAAGAGAGTAGGCTTGCCTTACTAGCACAATAGAGAATTATCCTATGGAAATTATTACACTATGTTAAACTTATGAATTTGACTATATACCTCAATATTAAGACCCACCTTTGAGCTTGATCCATGGTAACACAGAGTCAGTCCCAGAACAACAAGATTCCATAAGCAGGACTTTTAGTTAGACACTAAAAGATGCTTTCTAAGACTTTTGAATTAACCACCCACCCAAACCAAAGGTCATCATCTTCTCTAGCTTATGCAAATCTTGTTTTTCATTTTACATTTAAATGAAAATCTTATAAGTCCCAGATTCTTTGTTATCTAATGTCTTTCCAATGCAAAATTGTTAATAATACAATTATACAAATAGTCATGCTAAAGTTTCCTTTAAAAATGAACACTTAACTTAGAGCCTTTACAATTCTGTTTTCCAACCCTTCAAGAAGCTTAACTTGCCTTTCTAACTTTAAGGATTAGCTATTGCTATATATTCCTTGACTAAATCTTGATTCCTAGGTCCTAGACTTCACTGTATCCTGTAGAACTTTTATGATATTGAGTCTTATTTCAATATCACAGGTTTTGGAGTCTCAGTCTCATCAGAATAGGTTTTTGGAATAAAACCCCATCGAACTTTGGATCCCTTTTTGTCTCTTCAACTTAGATTATTTCAATCAATGCCTTGGCACCTATTCTTAATGTCACACTGTGTTAAGTGTATGTTGTGGGAGATTGGCAAAATGGTGAATGAGATAAGCAACACAACTCAGGCACTATAAAACTTGAAACACAACTACCATAAAAGCAGCTTCTTGACAAGAGAAAAAAAAATGAACAAAGCAATGAAAAATTGAATCACAGCAGAACAAAACACAGAAGACAGAAAAAGGAAGAGCAAAGTGTCCCACGCACACTGCACCACCTTGTCCTGTCTGCACTGTGCCAGGACTGCTAGCACTGTGGTCTCTAAAGACTCCCTGCAATAAAGTCAGACACTTGATGTTGAGTAAAGCAGCTGCAGATCTCCACATCCTGTGTGGTCAGAGTCTTGCTACATGTTCAACACAAATCCAACTGCCCAGATTCCCAGCCAGAATCTGTGGCAGGGGCGGCTCAGCCCGCCTCTCCCTCCAAAGATCCAGAGCAGTGTCTGACTGTAAGCTAACAGCACAGCCACAGGGACTAGTGTAGCAAGTGATAGACTCATTGGGTCTGAGAATTTATGGTCCACCCTGTAGTGGTTGGGGTAGAGCAGAGGCCTGGGAGAGGCCCATAGCATGCAGGGTGCAGAGTCATTTCCTGGAACTCCAAAGAATGCCCCATGATTACACTGGATGCCTGCCACCTGTGTAGGAAGAGAGAGAGACACAGACATAGGGCCTGTGGAATGTGCGGAGACCCAGGCTTTCAATGGGTCCTGCCCCAGTGACACCTGCTGCATGCATAGACAGAAAATGGCACAGGGACAGGCCCTGTGGAGAGCTCAGAAACTCAAGAATGTGGCAGGAGAGACACTAGCAGCACTCAGTGCCTGTACTGACAGAGAAAGACATCAGGTCAGGGTCCTAATCACTATAGGAGACTCAAAAGTAGGGCTACAAACTGACATCACTATAGGTTACTGAGCACATGAGAACACTTGGCACATGCTTGAAAACCTACTATAGTCTCTCTCTCTTCCTACACAGGTGGCAGGCATCCAGTGTAATCATGGGGCATTCTTTGGAGGTCCAGTAATGACTCTGCACCCATTAATCCAGCCAGCTCCTCCCCCTTTTCCCAACCTTCATCATTGAATATAACTCAAACACACCTTGCCCTTATATTTACCAGCTGACACCTCTAAATGCCTATTACTGATATTGGACCAGAGAATTAAACTACCAGAAAGGACTACCAGACACCAAGGATAAGCTCACCACAACTAATATAAGAAATCACCCAATATCTTACACATCAAGGTTTAAAAGTGCATAGGACACAAACTGTTCTGCTCATGCCTGAGAGCCAGTTTCCTATAACAGATGTGACAGACAGGACACCAAACCTTAACATTTGAAACCTATAAACATGATCCTTGTAGTGGGGAGAAGGAGCCCCAGAATAACTGCAACTCAGTACTGATGATCTACAGAAAAACAGTGGAGTAATAATAGACAGAGTTTTCAAGACTGGTCTCAAAGGGTGATAAATACACAACAGAGAACAGAGAATAGCCATATGGAGAGGCTATTCAACTATAAGATATACCTAGTGGTAAATATATACCTCCACAATACAATACTATTCAGAGAGAGAAAATAGACATATGAAACCTATAGACTGAGAGAAAGCTAGCAAAAGCACCAAAGATATAAACTTAAGAAACTAGTAATCATGGGAAGAAGAGTAACAAAGAAACAATGAGCTCCCACAAACCCACAATATCAGAACCCACCAATGCACAGTTGCAGAGATTGCCAGGAGGACAATTCAGATATTTAATAGTAGAAATGATACAGGATTTCTGAAAAGAATTCAGAAAGCATGAAAGAAATGAAGTAACAAATAAGCAAATAATCTGACACCCTGAAAAGGAATAAAAAAGAAACCTTGAAGGAAGTGAAGGATGTAATAATTGAAGTGAATGCATCAATACAAACTATAAACAGCAGATTAGACCACATGGAAAATAGAATCTCACTCTTAGAAGATGACCAATCCAAAAATGAATGCACAATATATATTGTAGCAAAAGCAATTCATCAGCATGAACTGGACATTGATGAAACCTGGGCCAATTTTAAAAGAGCTAACCTAAGAATAATAGGCATAGAAGAGGGATTAGAAGAGGAAACCAAAGGAATCAACCATCTTTTCAAATAATTAATATCAGAAAATTATTCAAATATAGAAAAATAGGTTGACACACAAGTATAGGAAACACATTGAACCCCCTTTAGGCAAGATCAGGGAAAAGTTCATCATGCCACATAATAATAAAACAGACTAAACAGGCCAAGAAGAGAATCTTAAAGGTGACAAAAGTAAAAAACCAAGTGATATTCAAAGGCAAACCAATTAGAATCACTCCAGACCTTCAAAACTTAGTAATGGAAGCCAAGAGGCCCTGGAACAACATATTTTCAACTCTGAAAGAAAAAAAACTAGCAGCTGAGATTTTCCTACCCAGCAAAACTATTCCTCAAATTTGATGGGGAAATAAAAACTTTCAATGACAAACAGAAGCTGAAAGAATTTAGGTCTTCCAAAGCAGCACTAGAGAAAATACTCAAACAGATTAATTATAAAGAACTAGCAAATAAATATCAGAACTAGAGAAACAATAATTTCTAGTAAGCAAACAACTAAGTAAAAAAGAACAAATACTATCTCAAACAGAAGTTAAAACTCAAAATGTTAGGAAATAAAAATCATCTCTCAATAATCACATTGAATATAAATGACCTCAACTCCTCAATAAAAAAGATATAAGGTGGCAAAATGGATTAAAAACCAGAATTCATCTATATGCTGTCTAAAAATATCCCCTTACAAGTAAAGATTCCCACAAACTAAAGGTGAAGACCTGGAGCAAGGTAATCCATGCCAATAGAACTCAAATACAAGCAGGAATAACAACTATGACATCAGACAAATTAGACTTCAAGCCTAAGCCTATCAGAAGAGATTAATCAGCTCTTTTTTTTTTTTACTAGTAAAAGGAACAATTCTGCAAGAGAAAATAACAATAGTCAACATTTATGCCCCAAACATAGGTGCAGCACTTTCATAAAATAAACTCTTCCTGATATTAAGTCGCACATAGATTCCAATACAATAATACTGGAGACTTCAACACTCCTCTCACATCACTAGACCAATCTTCTAGACAAAAGTTCAGTAAAGATGCATCAGACCTAAAGAACACCATAAAACAAATGGACTTATTAGACACATACAGAATATTTTACCCAACTACAGCTGAATTAACATTTTTTTCAGCAGCTCATGGAGTCTTTTCCAGAATAGACTATATCCTAGGCCACAAGACAAGCACAAGAAATTTTTAAAAATGACATAATCCTCTGCATCTTTTCAGATCACAATGGAATAAAACTAGAAATCAACTATAAGAAGATGCAGAGAAACTACATAAAAACATTAAGACTGCATACCACACTGCTGAATGAGGAATGGGTCATAGAAGAAGTAAGTGGAGAAACTAAGAAATCTCTAGAAACAAACAAAAATAGAGAAACAACATATCAAACCTCTGGGACACCTTGAAGGCAGTCCTGAGGAAAATTCATAGTACTGACTTCCCACATAAGAATAACCTAATGACACATCTCAAAGCCCTTGAAAAATAAGAACATTCTAACGCCAAAGCCAATAGAAGACATGAAATTATTAAAATCAGAGCAGAAATCAATGAAGTAGAAATAAAAAACAATATAGAAAATCAGCAAAATCAAAAGCTGGTTTCTTGAGAAAATATAGATAAATCACTAGCCAACCTAATCAAAAGAAAGAGAGAATCAAACCAAATTGCTAAAATAAGAGATGAAAAAGGTGATATTACCACTGACAGTGTGGAAATCCAGAGGATTATCAGAAACTTTGAAAAGCTATACTCCAACAAAATGGAAAATCTAGAAGAAAGTGACAAATTTCTAGACACATAGAACCTTACTAAATTGAGTAAAGACATACAAAACTTAAACTGACCAATAGCAATCAAAGAGATTAAAGCAGCAGTAAAGAGTTGACCATCAAACAGAAGTCCAGGACCAGATGGTTTCCCAAGTGAGTTTTATAACATATATATAGAAGAGTTAATACCAATATTCCTCAATCCATTTCATTAAATAGGAAGAAATGAGACTCTCCCAAATATATTC
>PVLC010038573.1:0-14691 GCA_004027655.1 Graphiurus murinus | reverse complement strand
CCTTGCCCTCCGCGGGCTTTCTTCATTGTGCCACCAGCAGGTTCCTCGCCTGATAGGGCGGGGCGCTCACAGCCTGCCAGCGAGGTCCGCAGCATACGCTCCTGCTACTCGGGAGAGAAAAGGGCTGAGACTACGGTGATGGGGACGCAGGTCCCTGCAGCCGGCTTTGTGCTGACCCTCCCCTCCCTGTGGGCGCGTTGGGGTGCAGCGCCCCCTTGATATCCCTCCTGGTTGCTGCTTGCACTTCTTCCGGTTGTCCTGTGTGTGGTCTCTGCCCTGTCTGCACTGCGAGGTCCTCTGTGTGGCATGCACACCCATGGTTGGCCCCACCAGTGCTTTGGAGGCCCCTGACATGGGGTGCTGCCCAGGAACAGATCTGCACGCCCTGCCCCGGCTCAGGGATGGCAGGCTCCCCTGGCAGACACACCACACTGCCACACAGCTGTCCGCTGCACCCCAGGCTTCCCGAGGCGTGGCTCAGCCTGTCCGGCACCCTGAGGGGCCTCGGGTCCAGGCCAGGCTTCAGGTCCTCTTGGTTTGCTTACATGCAGCCCAAAGGGCACAGGCTGCCTCTAGAGGGAGGCAGAGGGAGCCAGAGCTCACAGCTCCCGCCCTGGCCCCAGGGCGGTCCTGAGAAGGTGCCGTGCTGCTTGGGGTGCCGCACGTGTGCGGGCTCCTCCTCTGGCTTTGGGGGGTACTTCTGGCCTCTGTTTTTCTCTTGAGGGAACACCTGGAAATGAGACCTGCCCGTCTCCAGCAGTGGTCAGACCTCTGGAGCAGACCTACCACAGGCCTGAGCAAAGTCTGAAAGGGCCTCTCGGGCGCCGGCCGTGAGAGGGCTCCGCTGCCCCTGTCCCTGTCGAGGCTGGTAAGCATCCTGGCCGAGAGAAGAAAGCTGATGGTGGCCAGGGAGGGCGCCCACAGAGCAGGGAGCACCCCACCCCCTGCTCGGCCTCGGGGGGCCCTGGGTGAGCGTGGCCGGGGCAGGACACCAGGCTGACCCTGAGCATGGCAGTTGGCCAATACTCGCTTCACCCCCAGTTGTCGTCCCCACGTGCTCGGTGGCCCCTTTGACCTTGCCGTACCAGGTAGACTGATGGCCTGGGAAACTTAAACCCAACCCAAGTAGGAAAAGGAAAAAAAGAAAAAAAAACCACCTGGCCGACACCCTCGCTTGTTAATTTGGAGCCAGCTTGCGCTTGCTGATCCTCCGGAGGGAGGGAGGGAGGGCGGGCCTGGAGCCGGTGTCTGTCTGGTTTCTGGGACGGGCAGGTGAGGAGCTTCCCTGGTGGACCCCGCTTCTCGCTGCAGAGAATCTTTTGCACTAGATCCTGCGCTTTCTTCAAAGCAGCTTTGTTTACGTTAACTGTTATGTGGAACTGCCAGAGCCCCTTGCGTGGGTGCCGGCGGTACCGGTGAGATGGTGGTGGGAGGGGTCCGTGTGCCGCCTTGAATGTCCACAGGGCGGTGCCGGGGTGACAGGATTTGCCACACGCTGCACACCAGCTGTCCGGTGTCCCCAGTGCCTGTTAAATTCTTTATGAGACGAACCACCTGCATTAAACCTATTTTTTTAACATGTCGATGGAGTGATTACTTAAAGCCCCACGTTTTATTCCTTTCCTAAGGATGTAATCCCCAACTAAAAAGCCACGGAAACCATCTTTCTCCTGTAAAATTGGACAGTTTCTAAAACAACCACTTGCAGTGTTGGGGAAGGAGTCCTGGAGACGGCGGTGCCACTGTGGGAGCTGTCCAGGGGAGGGGCGCCCACCCGCCCGAAGACCAAGCCCGAAGACCAAGCCCGAGGCTGAGTGTGGCGTCCACTCCCTGTGGGGAAGATGCAGTGCCAGAGAAACCAGACGGGAGGGAAGCAAAGTCGGAGCTTTTGTTTAACCGAAAGTGATTTGAAAACGAGAGATGCCTTTTTCCTTAGCGTCTTATTCTGTAACGGCTTCCTTAGCTCCTGTGAAAGTGTGCCCATGTCTCTCTGTCCACTTGTAAAGAATTCTTCCAAAGTCATGTGGATGGCGGTCTCCGTTTCGGCCAGTCTTTTGGCCAGAACCTCTCTGGAAGGAAGGAAACGGGTCAGCTTCGGGGCGGCTTCCCATTGTTTCTGGCCTTCTGGGAGACTGAGCTTTGAGGTTTGGTTATGAGAGTCTGTAAACGCCTTTGCTCTGAGGCGGCCAGGACCGGAGGAGGATGGGAGCGGAGGGGCTTTGAGTGGCCCTTCCTGTCTCAGGGTCCAGGTGAAGCTGAGCAGGTGTCCACGCCAAGGGGGTGCAGGGCCCGGCACGCTTCCCAGGTGCCCTTGCCTGGTGTCTGGGAACCCAAAGCTGGGCCTGGTGAGGGTCGCCCTGCCTGTGACAGTGTCCCTGCCAGGCTACTCACCAGGCTGGGGCGACACCCCCTCCCCTGGGCGCTCCCCTGGGCCTGCCTGGATCTGGGGTGTTTTTTAAAGTTTTCTTTTCCTAATGTTGGCACGTGGAGGCAAGGGAAGCCAGCACTCTGCACCGAGCCACGCCTAGCCCTGAGTGCTTCTGTCTAGCAGTCTCCACCCGGTGGCATCTGCAGGGATGGACATGCTGTCCAGGGCTGGAGCCGCCAGCCCCAAGTGGCCACCGAGCACGTGGACCAGGGCTGAGCGGCTCAGGGTCCAAGCAAGACCCAAGGTAACCGAGGGCCGGGGCCAGGAGCCTCTGGCTGGACTCCAAGGGCATTCCATGAGCTCCGGGGGAGCCGGGGTCTCCGGGGGTTCCAGGTGGCCCTGGGGGAGCCCGGCTGCAGCTCCTCTGGTGGGCGGCAGGAGGCTGCGGCTTGCTCCTGGGAGGACTGCAGTTTGTGTGACAGGCAGTTTTCCAGGCTATTCGCCTGCACCAGGCCTGGAGCCTATTTGGGCATTGCCCCACACCTTCCATCCAGGGTGACAGACCCTGGGGCTGGGTGGTGCCGTCGGTGCCCGCCGAGGCCTGTGTTTGAGGAGCAGTCCCGGCCCCCGCACAGCTGTGCTCTGCCGAGTGGGGAGATTCTCGGGGGCCTCCTCCGGGGGGCCTGGGCATCCACTGAGATGCCTTATTTAGCACAGATTTATTTGCTCATTAAGGGATCCAAGTCCCTGTGAAAAATGGGAATGGCCTGCATGCTTGGGGGTTTCTGGAAGCTTCCAGTGGGATGGTGGGGAGGAGTCAGGATTGGGGGGAGACACAGAGAGGTCCCCACGGTGCCTGCAGCTCTGCTGGCCCTGTGACAGAGCAGCCTGTCCAGTCAGCTGCCCGTGAGGTAGCAGGGCAGACCCAGTGATGGGGGAGGCCTGGGCAGGGGGTCACCTGCTGCCCACCATGGGGGGGGGGGATGAAGACCAGGAGGCCAGCCACCTGCTGGGAGGGTTCTGACATCGCAGACCTGTCCAGCCTAGGGGCTGAGGGGACCACAGCTAACAGCAATGGCGGGAGGGTGTGAGGGAGGGGCAGGGAGACGGCCGGCCACTGAGCCATATTCCTGGCCCAGACCACCAAGAACAGCCCCAGGGCAGAGGGCTGGCAGGAGGAGTCAGCCAGGCTCGGCTCTGCGGAGGATGTTCCTTGGGCGGGAGCGGGCAGGGACAGGAGCCCAGGTGGAGAAGGGAAGAGAGAGGGGGCCAGAAGGATGCAGAGTGGGGGGTGCAGCCAGGCGTGGGGTGCCCAGGGAAGGCCCAGGCCAGGGCCGGCCGACCTGAAGCTGGGTTTGACTTCCAGCCTGTCCCTGGGCAGGGGGTTGAGCCCTGACATAGTCCACTTGGAGGTGCAGACCCAAGGAGCCAGCAGAGGGCAGGTGTGGCAAGAAGGGCTTGCGCTCGGAGACTTTCTAGAAATGAGTTGCTCCCTGGAGAAGTCAGGTGCTGCCCAGTCCCCGGATGCGGCAGATGAGGTGGCAGCGATCACCCTCTCTGTGCCCCTGTCCTGAGCAGCCACTGCAGCCCCCGATGGGGGGGGACCCCAGACAAACACAACATGTGCAGTGAAGTGGCTTTGCTCCGGCGAGGACGTGCTGCATGGTGGTGCAGACCGGGAAGGGACAGACAGCCCACAGCAAAGCTCGGCCCGGGCTGAAGGACAGTGTGGCCCGGAGCAGGACCCCAGCAGAGCCCGCATTGATGTTCCCTGACCTTGGGAAGGCCCTGTCCCTGCGGGGCGCGAGGGGGAGGGAGCGCAGCGGCAGCGCCTAGCCTCCCAGTGCTGACTCAGCGTTTGCTGGGGAAGGCGAACGTGAGCCGTCTGCAGCGCTGGCCAGCGCGCTTTTCTCTTCTCCCTTCCTGGCCTTGTTTGGAAGAAGGGTCCCTCTCGGCCCTGCCGCCTCCCAGGAAGGCCCTCCCTCCTGCAGCGGAGGCTCCCGGGAAGCCGCAGACACCCAGGCCAGAGGCATGGGGGAAACTTTCCAGGGGTCTGGTGGGCCTCTCTGATGGCTCCCCAAAGGGCCAGCGGCCCCCCAGCATCCTTGGCTGGCAGGGACGGATCCAGGAGCAGCTGACTCAGCAGCTACTGGGGCGGGCGCCCTGCCCCCACCCAGCTGGGCTGCGTGCCCGGCCTGCTGGCAGCCGTGTCACACGGGGCCTCACAGGGCTGTGTGGTTCGAGGTGTGTGGCCCGCGCTGTGCCTGGGGGCGGGGTGGCAGACTGCTGTGCTGCCTGCCAGGTGCCCCCCCCCCCCAGGGGCCATCGTCCCTGTCTCCTGCAGGAGAGCAACCCCATGGGAGGGTGCGGGGTGCACACAGCAGCACAGAGCCGTGTCCTGGGGCGCGCTGGCTACTCTCAGCCCCCAGGAAATAATCCAGTCAGGGCCTCCCTGGGCGCCGGCAGGTGGGGCTGAGAGGGGGCGTCCTCTCTGCTGAGCCAGCTGTCATTGGCCACCTTGGCTGGAGCCGGAGGCAGAAGGGACGGGGACTGTACACCTCTGCATCCTGTTCTGAGCTCACACTAGCCGGCCAGGGCAGCAGTGCAGGCGGTCGTGGCAGGCAGTGATGGGGGACCCCAGGACCCCGCCTGCCAGGGTTGGTTTGCTTCCAGCTGTGGACCCCGGGGCAGGCCTGGCCTGGGCAGGCAAGTGTGGGTTCTGTTTGGAAAGTGGGCCCTGTAAAGGGACTTGACGCGTCCTTGCAGGGGCTGTGGTGTTCCTGTTATGGTATAGCTGTGGGTGTGGAGTGAAACCTCCAGGGTTAGGAGAGGTGGGGGGGGGGCTGGGGGCAGAGGAGAGCAGGAAGGGCCGGTGAGGGTGGACAGGTCATAGGAGCAAGCAGGGGGCCCTGGCTGCAGGCCGCTCAGAGGGGACAGTCCCCCCCACTGCCCTCCCGAGCTCGGAGGCCGATGGGTAGCCCCTCTGGCCATCGCTGCATATCCACTGTGAGGACGGGCTGGTATTCTTTCTGCTTTCTCAGAATATTAATGACATCCTGTTGCAAGTCACATGAATATTCATTGTGAGATCAATCAAGTCCAGGCTGGCCGGGATGGCACAGGGAGACGGCTGGGCCGGCCAGGTGGCCCCTGTCCGTGCAGGGCACCCAGCTCTCCACGGCGGGGCTGAGCAGACCTACCAAGTGGTAGGCTTCGATAGGGTCCCACCTCTCTCTGGACAGATGACATCACCCCTCCATGGCTACCCTCAGTCTGGGAGCCAGGAGCTAGGACAGGACCAGAAAAGGGTCAACTCAGGCTTTGCAGCGGGCGCTGCCTCCTCGGGGCCAGGCAGGGAGTGGAAACCTTCCTGTCCTTGCTGGGGTCTGCATCAGCTACGAGGCCCAAGTGAAGAGGCAGGTGGCCGGCCCGGGCCAGGCGCGGCCAGGTGTGCTGAGCGGCTACGGCCAGCCCTCCTAAGCCCCACCTAACCTGCAGCTGGTCATGAGGCCCAGCACCTCTCCTGCAGACCCCTGGCCAGCCGCTCTGACCGCTGACTGCTTTCCTGAGAAGGTTCACACCCAGCAGCATGCGTGGGTTTCCGGTTTTTTCCCGTGGGCACAGCAGGGTCGCCGCCTCTCTTGCCTCTGTGAAAGACGTGGGTGCTGCTGTGAACCCCTCAGCTCCGATCCCTTGCTGGGCTCCTGCCCGGTTTCCTCCCACGGATGAGGGGGCTCCTTGCGCCCCTCCTGGGGCCCTGGCTAGGCTGTCCCAGCTTTTTTTTTTTTTTTTTTTTTCCGGTACTGGGGATTGAACTCAGGGGCATTCTACCTCCGAGCTATACCCCCAGCCCTTTTTTTTATTCTTTATTTTGAAACAGTGAGGGAGTGCCTCACTAAGTAGCTGAGGCTGGCCGGGAACCCGGATCCTTTGGTCTCAGCCTCCCAAATGCTGGGATTACAAGCGTGTGCCACCACACCCAGCTTTTATTCTGTATTTTTGAAACAGAGTCTCACTAAGTTGCAGAGGGCCTAAGTATCTGAGGCTGGCTTTGAACCCAGATCCTCCGGTCTCAGCCTCCCAAGTACTGGGATGACAAGCGTGTACCACCAGGCCCGGCCGGGCTTGATTCTCAGGACCCTCCTGCCTGCCCGGGTGGGGGCAGCCCCTTGATGAGGTAAATCGGGTATTACTGTGGATTCCTTATGCGAAGCAGCAGCATGACATCATGGCTACATGAATTATTTGTGTGTGTTTTTCAGAGCAGGCTGCAATAACCCTGTCTGTTTTCCTGCCTCCTGTAATGCACCCGCGCCCTAATGAACACCATTAGCTCCCTTCACGCCGAGGCCTGGAGTGGGTCCCGTGCCCTCGGCGGCTACGGTGCCTTGCAGGGCCGCAGCCTCGCCCCACCCCTCCTCCCTCCGGCCTGCAGCCAGGTGCGTGTGCGTGCACAGGCTCGGGTGTGTAAGTGCACGTGCCGTGTTCCCTCAGGACGTCCTGGGAGAGACCAGGGGCACCCGAAGCCCCAGGTGGCCCTTAACAGCCTCATTCCCGAGTTCCTGCCAGAAGTGGAGGTCGGCCTTAAAGAGCCCCAGGTGGCGCCCTTCCTCGGCTTCCTGCACTGGCCCCTGGCTGAGCCGATTAGCAGGAGGTGCAGCCTCTGGGATGGCAGAGGCAGCTGCAGCGGCGGGGGCGGGCAGTGCCCAGTCCCAGGCTGTGGACAGGGCAGGGCTCCCCCTCCATGGCCAGAGCCCCCGGGTCCCCTGGGTGTCACAGCCAGCATGGCTAGTCCTGCCTGCCTTCCTCCAGCACTCCCCCCAGGGGAAGGTACAAGGCTGGGGCTATAAGCCCTACGTGGGGTGGATCCCATGCTCCTGGCCCAGGGCTCCTCCTAGGCCTTGTCCTCAGGGATGCGTCCCGTGGGCCAAGGTCAGGGTGCAGAAGCAGCCAATCTGTTTCTGGGAGCACAGAACTTTGTGCCCGGTTGTCGAATGACTGAGTGATCACACAAATGGATGGGCCGTTATCCCCAGTGCCTGTGAGGCCTGCCCCCAGCCTCTGGCCTTCAGTGCTCCCTTTCTGGACGACAGCGTCACAGGTCACTGAGGCCTCTGTCAGCTGGACGCTCAGGCAGGCTGTCCTGCCGCAGAAGCCGCGTGGTTGCCTTGTTCTGTTTTAACTAACCCTTCCTGGATAAGGCAAAGTATCTCTAGCTCCTGCTCCAGCCTGGACTCGTCTCTGGAACGTGTGCATCCAGGTCTTACCTGTGTCGTGCAAAGGGGACTGGCTGTCCCCTGAGCTGCCATGGTCACTGGGACAGGGCTTGGCTGAGGCTTTGCCAGTCCTGCGGGAGGTGGCGCGTCCCCACAGCCGGTCCGACCCGAGACCTTCTCCAGAGCAAGAGGCAGCAGCTGCTTAACAGCTGCACTACATGGCAGAGGGAAATTTAGGACAAAAGAGGAAGAAGATTAGAGCATCCAATTTAAACGGAGGGGAGGCATACAGAAACCAAAACGGTCCTGCCCTAATTCCTGAGCAGAGGGAGTCGCGGGCTCTGCAGCCGCTGACAGGAAACCAAAATACTCACCCAGTTTTCTTCTGCGAAAGGGATGCAAACTTGCCTGGAGGAGCCCGCAGATGTCCCTCGGCCCCTGCAGAGCCAGCCTCGTCCTGAGATCCTGCGGACCACGGGAGCCTGCACGTGCCCCGGCCCACCGCCCTTCTGGGGGCTTCTGTCTCTTCTATCAGGACTCATGGGCATCGGGCGGCGGGCCCAGGTGTGAGGCCAAGCCCGTGGGGGGTGGGGAGAGCCAGGCCCTCCGTGCAGGCAGGTACCCACCTCCAGCCTGGCTGGGGCTGGGCAGAGCCTGGCTGGCGGGTGTGACCCCAGCCTTCCTGGGCCCTGGGTCGTAGCTCCTGTTCTCCTGGAACAGCTTTTGAGCGGGGCCGGGGCAGCCCCTTGGCTGGTCAGCCCTGCAATTCTGGGTGTCTTGCCCTCAGCGGGGAAAGATGGTGGGTAAAAGTGGAGGCTCCCTAAAGGAAGGGCTTTGCTGGAGGCAGGTGAGCGGCCTGGGGTGTCAGACCAGCTTTTAGCTACTTCAGCTGCTAAGCGAGGATCCCACTCCTCAGTTGAACTACAGGAGGGCAGAGATGGGGAACAGCAGGCCAGAGAGGCCAGTGTTTGGGGGTTCCCAACTCCACTCTTGGGGAGCACACTGGCCCAGCAGGGTTGGCCTGTAAGCAAAAGCATGGTCTGTGATGGGTCTCTGGCCCCCCAAAGGTCCCACCTGGCTCCCACACCTGAGCGGCTGTCCCATCTGCCCTGCTGGTCCTCCCTCATCCTCCAATGGTGCCAGGGGGGTGCCCGTGCTAGTGCCAAGTCTGTGCCAGCAAAAAAGAGGGAGTGAGACACCCTCTCAGCAGGCAGAGCTGCGGCAGACCCGGCCGCCACCTTCTCAGGGGAGTTTAAGAATCCCTGGTTCTCTGAAGCAAATTTATGCCCCAATTACAGACCAGGGCACTAGCAGATTAGCAGGAATTGAAATGGATGGACATTCCTGCCCTGGCCCTTGTAAGGTGAATTAACATAATAAAAACGAATGTGGTGGTTTATGTGATCACTCGTATCAGCCGGTGCGCAAAAGCAAAAGTATCCGGAAAGACCCGTCCCCGGGGCCCAAGGGGAGGTTGTTCCCTGGGGGGTGTGCCCCGGCACACTGGCTCACGCTCCCCAGAAGCCCTGGGCTTGCTTGGGCAGACTGCAGGGTGGCAGCAGGAGCAAGGGCGGCAGGTTCCTCCATCCACGCCTGGCCTCCCCTGCTCACGTGTCTCGAGCTGCTGGCGGGGGCCAGCCTGTGGCTGGGCAGAGCCCCGGAGTACCAGGCGCAAATCCCCGCTCTCCTGAGACTGCGTTCCTGGGCTCTGGGCACACAGGGCATGCATGTCCGTGGTACTTGCTGGTGGCAGGACGGTGGGCCCACCTCCGTGTCCAGGCAGGCTCAGAAGTGGTGTCTGCGTGGCCCCGGTGATGCTCCTGGCCGTGCCCGCCATTCCCCCAGCCCACCGGCACACGGGGCACCAGCTCATTTGGAAGTGCTTTGATTGTCCTGGGCGCACCGTTCCTGGAAGCCGGCTTCCCCTCCAGCCTCCCCTCCCCTGGATCAGCTCTTCTGTCTAAAGTACCTGGAGTGTTTGCTTCCTCAACCCTGGCAGATGTGGGCCATGGGGCTGGCTGGCAGGAGGCCAGGGGAGCAGAGGAGATGCCTCCTGGCCGCCACCACCTCTGCTGGGAGTGGAGGGCAGGGCTCCGCACACACAGGGTGAGCGGCTGCCTGGCTGGACGCGTGGGCACCTGCAGGCGAGGGCTCTGCCCAGGGCTACACAGGGCCATTCTTGCCTCCAGCCGAGCCAGGCTGGTTCCTCCTGCCACGGTGCAGCTCCACCTGCTGCCTCCTACCCAGAATGCATCCCTTCAAGCCTGCGATTCTTCAAGCGTCCTCCCATCTGGCCCCCGGTTCCCAGGGCCCACAGCCCGTGGCCAGCATGGAGCCTGCCTTCCTACAGCTTGGAGGGAGGCCAGGACCTGGAGCACTCCCCACGAATGCCAACATGGGCCAGCACACAACCTGGATGGTGCTCATGGGCAGCTGGAGGTACTAAAAATGCAGATCTGGAGCCAGGCATGGTGACGCACTCCTGTAATCCCAGCATTTGGGAGGCTGGGACAGGAGGATCACAGGTTTGAGGCCAGCCTCTTCAACTTAGTGAGGCCCTCAGCAACTTAGTGAGACTTTGTTTCAGAAATAAAGCATAAAACAGGGCTAGGAGTGTAGCTCAGAGGTAGACTGCCCCTGGGGTTTATTCCCAGCTGCCACACTCTCCCATGGCTGCTGACCAAGCACCCTGAACACCCTGAGGATAGGGCAGGTGGGAGAGGGCTTTTCCTCTTCACTAGTGAGGGAATGGCATCCCCAGCAGCCTGAGAGAACAGGGTGGAGCTCAACGGAGCCTGGGGCATCCTTGCTGCGGACATCTGGGGGCACCTGCTCGGTGCCAGGCACTGTGTTGGGCTGGGCATACAACAGTGGACACAAGGGAACCTACAGTCTGCAGGGACACAGGGTTTCATATGGGAGGGCCAGGCAGGCCCCAGGAACCAGTGGCCTCCGGGCAGAGACCTGAAGCAAGGGGTGGGGTCAGTCTCAAAGACACTGGGAAGAAGCTATAGGCAGTGGCCCAGCAGGCGCAAAGGCCCTGGGGCAGAAGGCAATCAGCACGTGGAGGGTCCATGCAGAAACCAATGCAGCTGGAGTTTCAGAGGTTGCTGGCACAGAGCAGGATGGAGCAGGGGTGCGCTCTGAATGGGGAGCCAGGTCTCCGCCATTCCAAGTCTTGGGCTTGTGTTCTGAGCAAGAAGCAAGATGGAAAGCTCCTGCCAGGTGAGATGGGAAATGCTCAGAAGCATCTCTGTGCTGCTGCGGGGTGACAGACTAGGGCAGGAGCTCAGGGGAAGAGCTGGAGACCAGAGAGGGGGCTGCCGCAGTCATCTCCTGGAGGACAGCAAGGTGTTTGGGACCAGGAGGACGGAGGGGTAAGAAGCGGTCAGATTCTGGTTAGGTCTTCAGGCCGAGCTGTCAGGACTGGGGACGGATTGGATCTGGGGTTTGGAAAGGTGACACCAAGGCCCAGGCGGTTGGCCCCAAGTGCCAGAGGGAGTAACTGCAGTAGAGAAGACAGGAAGAGCAGTTCCAGGGACAGTCCGGGTCTCTGGGGATGCGGATGGCAGGAAGCAGGCCTCTCCCCAGGCCGGTGGATGCAGACCCCTGCACCCCAAATCCTGCACATCTGGCACCCTTGGAACCCCTGTGCAGGCCCCCGGGGACCACCCTGTGTTACCAAGAGCCCAGCAAAATAAGAGGCATGTGCCAATGGGTCTGGGGGACCCTGGACCCCACCCCCCCTGCAGCTTGTTGGTTAGTTTGTGGACGCTGATGACTCTTTTGACTTCTCCTGCCTTCCCAGTCGGATGCTTTCTGGATACAAGGGCGGAAATCGAGCTACAGGCCATGGAAGCAGGACCAGATCCTAGGCTGGCGCCCACCTCAGCTCTACGGCTCCTCACAGGCCTCAGAACAGGACTGCAGCAGCAGTCAGCAGGCCTGCCATCGCAATGAAACCCAGGCCTCATGCATGCTAGGCAAATGCTCCACCACTGAGCTCACGGCAGTCAGCACCCGCAGGGAGCAAATGCAGGGAAAGAGCCTTGTTCAAGACCCATCCTGCAGAGGCCCTGCTGTAGATCGAGGAGCAAGTGAGCTCCAGCCTAAGCTGCGTTTCCATCTTAGCCTGAACTGTTCTCATCTGTAAGACAAGGGTAAAGAGAGCTAACCGCATGGGATTGTTCTAAACGTTAAATCAGGTAGCACGTGCAGACTTAGAACGTGGAACGCAGGCCTGGAGTTCAGTAAGTTCTCCACGTTTGCATTCAGAGCGTGCGAGCACATTTGCTGGCGTTCACACATACTTGCACACGGAAAACAAGCAGAACCCAAATCATCCTCAGCAAAGAGCGTTCTGGTTGACTTTTTAAAACTTTTCAGTGTTTTCGAAAGGCCCTTCATTAAAGAATGTCTCGGGCTGGGGGTGTGGCTCGGTTGGTGGAGCACCTGCCTAGCTTGTACATGGTCCCGGGTTCCAGTCCTAGCACTTCAAAAGAATAATTTCTTTAATATTTTGAAACTAGAAGTGGCAAAAGTAACCAAATGTGCAGACAGATAAGTGAGTCGGCCCTCCAGCAGGAGTGCGTTTGAAGGGCCACCGACCTTGAACCATCTGGACCTCGGCGGGTCCTTCCTGTCCACACGCTGACCCAGCGCTGGTCACTGGAGGATGGTGGCACCTAGTGGACTGCTCCTCGTGGCCAGTCCTCAGGACTAGAAGCAGCTCGAGACATCTGTCTGGGATTCATGGTTCGCAGGGGCCTGGGGGAGTTGCACATGCAGAGATTTAAATAACGCTCAGGAGCCATCGGGAATCCTCGGAGGCTGCGCTGCCTAACTGCCCCGGGGCTTCAGACTTGCCCGGAGCCCCCCTCCCCCACTGGGGCCCCAGAGCCTTCTGCTCGCTCACACCTGTGCTGAGCAGGTGGCACTAATGCGTTGCTCTGCCGCCGGTCCTTGTGGATAAAATCCCCCACGTGACCACGCGCCAAGCCTCTCCCCCCTTCCCTGAACACATCAGACTGCCTTGCCTGCAGGTTTGGAAGTGGCCGGCAGTGGTTGGGCTGGAGGGTGGGACCTGGGACTGGGCTGGGGGGCCGAGTGGAATCCCTGCAGCCCCTGTGAAGCCAGCTGTTTCCTGGAGGTGGAGCTAAGGCTGTGCAGAACCTAAAGTTCAGGCCAAGGGTCAGCCTATGACCAAGGACAAGGATTTAGCTTGAGGTGGGGGTCAGGGATACTGGGCCAAGCTTGGCTTATTTGTCCTAGGAATGACCTTGCTAACTGTGCCAGGAGGGCCCTAGCCCCCAGAACGTGCTGGGGAGGGCGGTGGGCAGCGAGCTCCTCACTCCCTCCCAGTGACCTTGCTCATGACCTCTGTTGTGGCGCCACCCCATTCCCCACTAGGACCCTGGTGCAGTGGGACCACGGCTGGCTCAGGCTCCAGGACCTCAGGCCCCAGGGGGTTTCTGGGTTCTCTCAGGTGCCCGGCCGGTTCTGCCTCTGCACCCTTGTTTTAAACCAGGACCTCTGTCCACAGAGCGTGGCCTTGGGCCGACAGGGAGCCAGGGCGGTGGCCGAAGGGACTGTTAACCAGCATGGATCACCCCGGCCTGAACGGGCCAAGGGCAGGGGCCTCTGGCGCCCCGTGACGTTTCGCCCTTGGCTGCTGTGCCCCGCGCCTCCCACCGCCTGCCGGAGGTCCCCCCGCCCGCACCCGCACCCCGGAGGCTGGTGCAAACTCGGCCGCCGCGGGAGGGGGCGCTCCGGGACCCGGGGCCGGGGAGGCGGAGGGAGAGCCGGGGTTCTTCTCCTGCCCAGCCGCCCCGTGCAGCCTCCTGCGCGGTCCGCCTGCGGCCCCCGCCCGGTGCAGGCTGAGGCTCCCGGGGCTCCGCGGGGCAGCTCGGGACTCCTGCGCTCGGGATCCCCTCCTGCCCGCCCGGGCCCCCGCGCCCACCTGGCGGCGAGTGCGCGCGCAAGCGCGGCCGGCGCGCTGTCCCTTTAAACGGCCCGCGGGCGCCTCCCCGCGCCGCCCCGCCCCCGCCGCGGTGCGGCCGCCGGTGCTGGGCGAGGTCGGAGAAAGTCCACGGGCGCCGGAGCGCGGGGACGCCGGAGCACTTCCTGCCGGGGCGGCGCGCCGCAGCTGCCCAGGCCGGACCGGGCCGGGCGCCCGCAGGTACGGCCAACTTGGCGCGCCCCGCCCGCACTTCCCGCAAACTCCCGGGCGCCGGCCGCCCAACTTGGCGCGCCCGGCCGCCTGCCGCAGTGCCCGCCCGGCCGCCGTCGCCGCGGGGTGCGGCCGAGTCCCGTGCGGGCCGCGGCGGCCGTGCGCGCAGGGGGTCCGGGCCGCCTCGGGGTTCCGGGTGCGCGCTCCGGGGAGACCCCAGCCCCGGGCGCACTGGGGTCTTGCCTTCTCCGCTCGGTTTCTCTGGCCACTCGACACCCCCAGGCCTGCCCGGGACGGGTCTGACCGAGCCCAGCCCCCGCCCCCCGCAGCAGGGAAGCCCCCCGGGGCGATTGCCGGACCAGGGCGGAGGGGACACACCCCTCCCCAGCCGGGGTCCCGCGGGCCGGGAGTCTACGCAGCCGCAGCGTGGCCCCGCGCCCCCCTGCCCTGTCCAGGACGGCCCCCTCGGTGGGCCACACAGTAGCTGCCCCCTGCGCCCCCGGGGTCCTCGGGAGGGCCGGCTCCACCCTGGGGTCGGCTGCGGGGGCGGGGAGACTCCCGCGGGTCTCTGCGGAGTTGAGGTCTTGGGACGCCCGCCCTTCTCCAGGAAACTCAGAGATGACCCAGCCAGGGCTCCACCTATGGAGGGCTCCTCTCCTGAGGCTGCCGGCTGAGCGTCCTGCGGGGGGGGGGGGGGGGGGGCCTTCCGCGGGGCAGGTGCCCCCGCTCTGTGAGTGGGTGGGTCCGGGGGGCACCGGTTGCTGAGCTCTAGTCCTGGTGCTGCCAGACCTGTGGGTCTCTGGGCTCTGAGGTCTCCCTCCCCGGAGCCGGCCTCCCAGGCCACCCTAGCGCCATCCTCTGACCCCCTCTCGGGGCCTCGGGATTGGAGCTGCTTTGCCCACGTGGTGGCTGGGCCCTCGTTCTAATGGCATTGTGGC
>PVLC010038572.1:0-14797 GCA_004027655.1 Graphiurus murinus | reverse complement strand
TGAAACAAATTCCTGGGCAAGGTGGCGCATACCTGTGATCCGAATACTTGGGAGGCTGAGACAGGAGGATTGCAGATTTGAGGCCAGCCTCAGCAGCTTAGTGAGACCCTATTTCAAAATGAAAAATAACAAGGTCTGGATGTGTAGCACAGAGGTAGAATGCCCCTGGGTTCGATCCCCAGTACCAAAAAAAAAAAAAGAAAGAAAGAAATTTCCCTTCCTTTTTCCTAGAAATGCTGCCCAAGCCTTTCTCGTTCTCAAGGTCAAAATGAATCACTGCTTTTACACACCCAGGTCACGCTGTGGGTAGACTGCTATGGCTTCATCCTCTCATGGACCACAGCTTGTTGTTCAAGCATCTATTAGCTCTAGAAGACTGGAAGATCTTATGTCATTTATATCACACACATCCCCGCCCCGCAAACCTTAATCAAAGTCTGTGGAATTGGATCGCCCATGCATTACAGCCTCCACAACCTGAACCTACTTTCATATGTAATTACCTTATTGGATCCTTCCAAAACCCTGTGAGGCCCCGAAAGGTCCAGAGAGGAATCCAAACTTCACACAGCTAATTAGGGCAGAACCTGGTGATTAGAACCAGATTTTATCTCTCTTGGTCCAAAAATGCTATCTTTCCACCACTGCAGACGGCTTTACCTGCAGCAGGTGTGTCCATCATTAAAAAGTCTGTCCATTTCTTCTACCACAACAAGATGAAACTTAATTTTTCAATGCCAATGAGATGAAACCTTTTTTTGTTTTGTATAGTCCAAGCTGGGTGTGGCAGCACAGGCCTGTCATCCCAGTATTTGGGAGGCCGAGATGGGAGGATCGGAGGTTCAAGGCCAGCCTCCAAAACTTAGAGGGACTCTAGGCAACTTGGTGAGATCTTGATTCAAAATTAAAAAAAAGTTAAAAGGGTCTGAGGTGTAGCCCCCTCTGCTGAGCACTTTGCAGGAATCGCCCTCTCCCACATGGTGGCCCGTCTTTGAACCTGACCATTGCTGATCTGCTTAAAGAAATACACGCACACCCCTGCACACACGCCCCTTGTGCTGAGGCAGGAAGACCTGTGTGGGCTGCCGGAACGCGGCACCGTTTTCCACCAAAGAGGCAAAGCCACAGCTTTGTTGCCTGGGATCTGGGGCCCTGTGGTCATCTGCAAGGATGCCACTCTCCCCGGGACATAAAAGGAACTGCCTGGAAACGTGTCTGAAGCCACAGAAGTAAACTTCATCTGCCGGCCTGATGGCTGGAAAGCCTCTCTCCAAACTGCATCTGCCAGTGGTTTGGAAGTGTTTAATGTCAGACTGGATTCAACCTTGGGGATTTTTAGAGAAGTGCATTCTGCAGAGTCCCACGTAGCGGGTACTTCACATCCAAGACGAAGCTGCCAGGCTGTAGCTTCTTGGAAGCCACACAGATAAAGGTTTGGACCCATCTTCCCCATAAATGCTATCAAAAGCAAGTGCTTGCTTTGCTCTGTTGGAGCTGCACCTGGTGCCATCTTAGAAACCAGCCCCAGCCAAGGTCCGTGGCGTCCCCGGGAGGCCCTCCCCTGTCCCAGCACTGCCCCGCGCCACCGGGACTCAAGCCGTATCAGTCATGTTATATTTTTAGTGATGATATGTTTAAAAAGGAAAGAGTTGGGCAATTCTCCCCCCAAAGAAGCCCCCGCCTCTCGACTCAGACCCCGCCAAGGAGCCATCACCACCCACGCCGCTGTTCCCAGCAACCAGGCACAGCTGGGGTAGAGGCGTGGGTGGCCAGGACCGCGACCTTGACTCTGGCGTAGTGGGGGTTATCCCCGGGCTTCACCGCCACCTCAGGGCTTGCTAGCAAGGCCGCCGGGCACAGTGGTTGGTGGGCTCTCGGCCACCAAGGCCTCACCGCCTCGTCTCGGGGGCCCTGGCAGTCCAGGAGGAGGTGCAGGCGACACTTTGGATGCAGCAGCGGCGGGCGTGGTGCTGAGCCTGGGTGGTGTCATGGGCCTGGGCAGCTGCTGCTCCAAACCTGGGCGCAGCAAGTGGCGTCGTCAAGCTCCTGGGCTTGGCACGGTTGGTGAGACCAGGCTGGAGCGTCAGGAGGCCAGCGCAGGGGACAGCAGTGAGGACAAACACAGAGCAGCGGCACTCATCAAGGCCAAGGACCCCGCCACCGTCGAGCAGCGGGAGCTGGTTTGCAAAGACCCTACAGCACAGGAAAGGCTTCGTCGTCACACAGATGGCAGAGGACGGCACCTGTCTGTCGCAGGCTGTGTGTGTTCAACCAGTAAACCCCAAATAAGTCATCTAGATGCAGTCGATTAATGGGATACTCTTATTCTTTGTCTCCTGTGAAGTGTGTTACATGCGTGGCACATGGCAGCCTGGACGGGGCGCATGACGTGACTAGTGGTTACTGTGTATCAGGGAAGCAGAGAGAGCAACCAGAAGCCACCAGGAACAGATACAGTCCCCAAGGCCACCGCTGCATCCACCTGCCTCCTCCTGCGACACCCCGCCTCTGAGCCTGCAGCCTGGACACGCTCCTGACACCACAGCAGACGGCACTCAAGACCACACCCTCCTGCTCGGGCGGGGAGCCATGGAACACCTTGCCCAACTTTTCTAAACTTTCCATCCTCATCCCAAGGAGGATGAGACCGTTTCTACATCCCAGGCTAACTGTGACTGCTAGAGAAATTATATTCTACCGTGCAACTCAAAGGGCAGCGGTAAATTCAGATCCCAACCAGGCCTCTTAAATAACAGTGTTGTGACCTTGGACGGGTTACTGAAGGTCTCTGAGTCTTGGTTTCTCATCCTGAAAATGACATTGCTAACCGGGCATGGTGGTGCATGCTTATAATCCTAATACTTGGGAGGCTGAGACAGGAGGATCGCAAGTTCACAGCCAGCCTCAGCTACTTAGTGAGGCCCTCTACAACTTAGTGAGACGCTGTTTCAAACATAGCAATGCAGCTTCACAGAGCAAGAAGCAGAATGCTCCAGGGACAGTAAACACGAGCTGCCTGTCAGTTACCTAAACCAAAGCTCCTTCAAGCCTGGCATTGAGCTGGTAGCAATGTTGGGGTGCGCTTTGGACAAAAACAACTGATGACCCTAGTTCTAAAGCTTCATTTGCTTAAATTATAAAACCACTGCAGGTTGAGAATGAGCTCCGACTCTTGCCTTTATTTATTTATTTATCCATTTATTTATTTATTTTGCACAGGGACTGAACCCAGGGGCATTCAATAACACCCCAGCCTATTTTATTTTTTAGTTTAAAACAAGTCTCACTAAGTTGCCACGGGTCTTTCTAAGTTGCTGAGACTAGCCTCAAATCTGCGATCCTCCCGTCTCAGCCTCCCAAGTACTGTGATTCCAGCGGTGCACCATGGCCACTGGCTTCTGGCTCCTGCCTTTGATGCGTGTCAGTGGGCTCCAGTGTGCACATCTGGCTTCCCATATTTTTCTTTTGCTGCCCGGCTTTCCTCCTCCCACGAGATCACGTGACGGGGCCTCATCTTGAAGCCACTGCTGCCATTCCACTAGCTGACATTCTGCTCAGCTCTTCAGCTAAAGGCATAAGGGAAAAAATTACTAGACATCTGGGCAAGCATGATTTGGGCTCTTAGCAGAACACGCATGCCCCCCTGCCTCCTGGGGACAGTAGAGGAGAATTCAATAAAAGTATGCAGCCATTTATAAAAATATGGGCTGGACTAAAAGAAACCGGCCACGGGTGGGGCAGAACCTTGTGCTTAGCTCCGAAGGATCCATGTCACCCTCCGGAAGACTCAAGGACAGAACCGGAGGTACCGCGATCAGAGAGGGCAGTCGGGCAGACACTCCTTACCTTGCGATGGGGCCCACCCTTATTAGCCTATCGTAAGCTGGAAATGTTGTACGTGAAAAACACGACCAGACATCCTAGCTGTAGCCACACAGCCCACTGCAGAGTGCCCCTTGGGTCCCCCAAGATCGCTGCTGCTACCCAGCACTGCAAAACAGCACCTCCCCTAATATCTAATAGCCCGGGAAGGGCAGAAATCTGCAGGATGGTCTCTACCAAAAGCTCGCAGCTCTGACACAGCGTGACGTCAGACGCTTGGGGGTGTGGTCTTCAGCGGAAAGACCCACCCATCTGCAGAGGGAGGGACAAGCCAGAGACAAGACTCCCTTGATGGAGTCCCTGGAAGCAGCACAGAGCATGGGAAAGAATCGAGGTGGAGGTGCAGGCCGGTGCTCCCAGTCCTTGGGAGGCTGAGACGGGAGGATCACAGGTTTGAGGCCAGCATGGTAACTCAGTGAGACCCTATTTTGAAGAGACAAAAATAAATAAAAGGGGCTAGGGGTATATCTCAGAGGCAGAATGCACCCAGGTTTCAATCCCCAGTACCACAAAATAGTAGTAATAATGATAATAATAGTAATAATTTTTTTTTTTTTTTGCGGTACTGGGGTTTGAACTCAGGGACATTCTACCTCCAAGCTGCACCCCAGCCCTATTTTTTATTCTTTACTTTGAAACCGAGTCTCAGTAGCTGAGGCTGGCCGTGAACCTGGATCCCCTGGTCTCAGCCTCCCGAATGCTGGGATTACAAGCGTGTGTCACCACACCGGCTTAATAGTAATAATTTTAAATTAAAATAGCGTAGCCGGGCACAGTGGTGCATGCCTGTAATCCCAGTACTTGGGAGGCTGAAACAGGAGGAGCGCAGATTGGAGGACAGCCTCAGCAAGTAGTGAGGCTCTCATCAACCTAATGAGACCCTGTTTCAAAATAAAAATAAAATAGGGCTGGGGGTGTAGCTCAGAGGTAGAGTGCCTCAAGGTTCAATCCCCAGCATAAAAAAAAAAAAAAAAAAAAAGTAAAATAGTCTAATAATTCTGGTTTCCTCCTCTCTCTCTCTCTCTCTCCCTCTCTAGCTCTCACTCCCATTTTTTTAAACTGGGGATTAAACCTAGGGGCATTATACCTCTGACTACATTCCCAGCCCTATTTTTTTTTTTTAAACAGGGTCTCATACATGCAGAAGGCTTCACTAAGTAGCTGAGGCTGGCCACAAACCTGTGATCCTCCTGTCTCAGCCTCCCAAGCACTGAGATTAAAAGCGTGAGCTACCATGCCAGGCAAATCCTGATTTCTCTGTAATAAGTTACTTAATAATACACGTTACATGTTTCTTAACCATTTCTTATTTTGTAAACTTTCAGGACATTGACTATTCGTCTACTTGAATCTTACTGTTCAATTTAATCCTTTCCAGAAGTTTAAGGTTTATATAGAATACTTACTTTTTTTTTTTTTTGTGGTACTGGGGATTGGACTCAGGGGCATTCTACCTCTGAGCTATATCCCCAGCCCTATTTTTTATTCTTTATTTTGAAACCAAGTCTCACTAAGTTGCGGAGTGTCTCACTAGGTAGCTGAGGCTAGCCGCGAACCCGGATCCTCCGGTTTCAACCTCCCGAATGCTGGGATTACAAGCGTGCGCCACCACGCCCGGCTGAATACTTACTTTTTGCCAGTGGTATTTGTTGCAAATTTTATTCCTAGTTTGTTGTTGGATTGTCAATTGTGGTTTCCAAAATTTTCAAAACGGAAAGTGTAAAATGTTTCTCCAATAAAATCTTTGATCTTTTCCAGTTATTGTCTTTTTTTTTTTTTAAAGTTCTTCCCCAAATAAACAGTCAATAAACTGTTACTTATTTTTATATATTTTTTATTTAATATTTTCCCGCTGGATTCTGAGAATTAATTTTGGGGTCCTCTATCTAGTTGAAAGTGAACATGGTTTTTCCAGAAATAACTAATTCATTGCCAGATATATATGTGTTGAGAGTGTTCCCTTTTCCCCCTGGTGTATGGTTAACATCTTCAACATGTACATCAGAATTTAATGAGCTAGGTCTGTTTGAGGACTAGCTATTTCAATCATTATTTTTTTTTTGTTTCTATACTGATTTTACACTGTATAATCATTTCATTCATTTTTAAAGCATTTAGTTTAGCTGTGTATGGTAGCTCCTGCCTGTAATCCTAGTACTTGGGAGGCTGAGCCAGGAGGATCACAGGATCGAGGCCAGCCTCAGGAACTTAGCGAGGCCATCGGCAACTTAGTAAGACCTCTTTTAAAACAAAACAACAACAACAAGAAGACTGGAGTGTAGCTCAGAGGTAGAATGCCCCTGAGTTCAATCCCAAGCACCACAAAAAAAATTAATTTTTTTATTATAAAGAATTTCAATTATATACAAAATGGACAACTCTTCTATTATAAAAGCCCATGTACACATACACTCAGGTTCAACACAATTATTTCATTCAAGTTTTACATTTTTTTTTTTTTAAAGCATGAGGCTGCATGTAGTGGCACACACCTGTAATCCCAGTACTTGGGAGGCTGAGACAGGAGGATCGCAAGTTTGAGGCCAGGCTCAGCAACTTAGCAAGACCCTGTTTCAAAATAAAAAAGGGCTGGGGGTATAGCTCAGAGATAGAGTGCTCCCAGGGTTCAATCTTCAGTGGGGGCGGGGGAAGAACAGGATTAAAAAATACAAAAGAGCAAAGGAAAGGAGTGGAGACTAATCATCCTACCGTTGCTTTGTATTCATTTATGACTTCATCTTTATCAATAAAACAGCTCCAGGAGACGTCGCCAAGAAGAGCCGATTGAACCAAGACTGTGAGGTTCTTCAATTCCCGACAGCCAGGATCCAAAGAAAACCTCAGATCTATAAGAAGCGTGAGGTTCATACCAAGCGATGAACCTTTTTTTTTTTTTTTACATGAAATTCAAAGAGGAATGTTTTATCTAAACAATGTCGAACAGAATGGACAACGTCTTCCAATGCAGCGTTTCAAAAGCTAACAAAGCAAACTCTAGATTACTTTTTCTTTTCCCCAGGTTGGATAAAAACCAAAGTCTGCTTTTAATCACTGTCTTGAGTACATTTCAAACCAAGCGCTACAGTAATATCCTCCAGGTACATCATTTCTTAAAGATGCCTAAAGAGTCGGAGACTTTTAGTCCCCGTTTCTTCTTAACGGTACCTGTGTTGTGACCAAAGGACTGATAAACATGCGACTCTTCTTTTCTTGGGGAAAAACAAGCATTCGAACCACCCTGCTTTTGACCAGTGATTTCCAAAGAATGCTCTAAGGCTTTCTAAGGTGGAGCCGAATGCATTTGAAAGGTGTTTCCCAGTCTAAGTAGGATGCAGGAAACACACCCTAGCCTGGCTCTCCCATCCAGCACAGCTAGAAACCCAGGCGGAGCGTGTGGACCACTTATTTAAGGACTCCGGAAACTAAGTGGCAGTAGACAAGTTGGAAAAGACTAGAATTTGAAGTATCACAAAAATAGCGGTAGTTTATCATTTTTCTCTCTCCAGCCTGCAACCCAAGCAGGAGCCCCAGGGTGAAGACGCCACTCTGTGAACAACAGCTTTGTACTCCTGAGGAGACAGCGAAGGGAGCTCCTGACATTCAGACACAGAATGCAAATCCCCCCTACACACACACACACACAACACACACACACACACACACACACACACACACACACACACACACACACACACACACCTTGGTTCTTTCGTGCTGCATCATTTGGAGTTCCTAAAGCTTGATATTCAGTTATTGAAATCAGAAGATTACTCCGTCTTTTTTTTTTTTTTTAACTCCAAATTCCACCATGAAAGCTGCCCGTCAGACAGGTTTTCTGCGAACTGTGAGCTCCGATTTGTGCCCGTGGGGGCTCACCGAGCTTTGAGGAGAGAATATTTTGTACTGTGCAATGGTACTTGATTGCAGTTTTTTGTTTTCATTGTAGAATTTTACTGTGGCGATATAGTTAATTACACATCATAGTGAGATTCAATGACACATTTGTATACTCACACAAAGGTGTGTTTCCCTCCTGACCCTATCCTGATCCCATAAGATGAATGTATAAAGAAAATGTGATTTACACACACAATTGACTGTGGTATATACACACAGGACTCTTAATGGTGGTTTGTTTTGTTTCGTTTCTATCTTAAAATTACTCTTGGGTTACCCTCACAATAATTAATTGGGTTCGTTGGGATCATTTGCTTAACTTCACAGGGTGTAGAAATTCCTATTTGCATGGGCATTCTGTTTAACCAATAACGTTCTAATAACTAGACCTGCACAGATCTTTTGTGTTGTCCAGAACAAGTTATCCTTACCTATATTGCTAAGCAGATATGAAGATAATCCCAAAAGAACTCGTGTGTGTGTGTGTGTGTGTGTGTGTGTGTGTGTGTGTGTGCGCGCACATGCATAGTACTGGGGATGGAACCCAGGGGCCTTCTACCTCTGGGCTATACCCCCAGCCCTATTTTATTTTTTTATTTGGAAACAAGTTGCTGAGAGCCTCACTAAGTTGCTGAGACTGACTTCCAACTTGTGATCCTCCAGTCTCTGCCTCCCAAGTATTGAGATGACAGGTGTGCACCACCATGCCCGGCTTCCAGAAGAATTTTTCTAGAAACTCACTCTCCACTGTGATCGCCCTGTTGTTTTTCCACTGGGTAGTCAGGAGAAGTTGGATGGGCAGGTTAGGAGGTCTTTCCGCTAAGTGCCCGAGACAAAAGAACTTGACCTCAAACTCTCTGGGTGGGTTGCTAACTTTCCATTCAGGTCAGGGTTGCTAGAGTCTGTGCACGTGGTGAGTTATTGCATGAAAAAAGACCCCAATACAGTGAACGCCCGCTGCATACACGCCGTTGGTAACTCTGGCGTGCCTTAGCACCCAGGTGGAAGGTCTTTCTACTGCAGCCCAAGGATCCGCTGTTTAAAAATACATTTTCATTTCCCACCGAACAACGCTTGCTTTGTGCACCTGCTGGTGCCGAGGTGGGAGGGAAAGACTCTTGGATTGCTCTGGAGCCGATGAAGAGAGTGTCTCTCACTCATCCAAGAACTGAAATGCTACCTTCAGGTGATTCCAGAGTCCAAATCCTCAAAGGGGGAATTTAGGAAAGCATTTGAGAGGATCAGGTGAAACCAAACAATCCCCCAAGAAGACATTCCATTCGTGATCTTTCTTTAAAACAGGAAATTAAATGGAGTCATTAGAAGGGGAACACAAACAAGCGGTAGCACCCTGCCTCCCTCCCGAGAGCTGGTGCAGGAGCTTCATGCGGGGTCAGCAATATATTGAAAACGCCATTTAATTTTTTGTTGTTGTTGTTTTTTTGGTTTGGGGCTTGGGGCTTTGGGGGGTGGTTTGGGAGGGGGGTTGTTGGTGGTGGGGATTGAACCAGGGCCATTCTACCTCTCAGCTCTACCCCCAGCTCTATTTTATTTTATTTTTTTATTTGGAAACAGGGTCCTGCTAGGTTGCTAAGAGCCTCGATTAAGTTGCTGAGGCTGGCTTCGAACCTGCAATCCTCCTATCTCAGCCTCCCAAGTACTGGGATTCTAGGCATGTGCTACCACACCTGGAAAACTCCATTTAAGTTTGCTGTGGGTAACCAACCACAGCTCCTTCAAATGGCAACAGGCAGAATTCTGGGCAGAACGCCTCGTTCCAGAAGCACGTACTACGCACGGCCCCTTGTGTACCAATCCACATTGCAATCTCCTGGAGCATAATTTTTTAAGTACTTCATTAAACCCCCGGGCCTATTCCCAAAACTCTTGTAGCAGTGGACAGGTCCAAATTACAGAACATGAATTCTTTCAAGACTCTGGTGGAGCTAACAGACCTTATTAAAATTACTCGAGGCGAGCCAGAAAGCTGAACTGGTGCAGCCAGCCGGTGAGGGCTGGCACACTTTCCAGATGTTTGTGTTTTTGCGCTCAGATGTTTTTATTTTCAAGTTTTCATTAAGCGCGTATCAGCAGAATGGCCAGCGCTGCGTAAGCGCAACAACTTGCAAAACCCACCCAGTAAATAGCTCTCACAACCGAGCCGTCACTCCACGGCTGAATTGAGCATTGTTCTTTGGGAGTCCCAGAAGAAAGACTTCATACACCTCCTCTCAAATTCTTGCCGGGGCAGAACGTTGGTGCAAACTCCTCTTGAAACATTTAATAGTGAATGCTTGAAATTAATCCGATTTTATTGGAATGCTCTCTCCGTGAGGAAAAAAAAAAATGGCGGGGGAACTTGGAGAATAACGTTCATCTCAGTCAAGGTCTTCACTGGTTTTATTCAGAGAGCTGTGTCCTAACAGACCCGGGTTTAAAGAATGCTAGAACTGGGAATCTGCTGGGCATATTTGAGGAACAGGAAGGGGGAGGGGTGATTTAAAGGAGCAGAGGGCCGGGCGTGGTGGCGCACGCTTGTAATCCCAGCATTCGGAAGGCTGAGACTGGAGGATCCGGGTTCGCGGCCAGCCTCAGCTACCTAGTGAGACACTCCGCAACTTAGTGAGACTTGGTTTCAAAATAAAGAATAAAAAATAGGGCTGGGGGTATAGCTTAGAGGTAGAATGCCCCTGAGTTCAATCCCCAGTACCGAAAAAAAAAAAAAAAAAAAAGGAGCCGAGGGCTGGGCGCAGTGGTGCACACCTGCAATCCCCCTACTTGGAAGGCTAAGGGAGGAATCACAGGTTCGAGGCCAGCCTCAGCAACTTAGGGAGGTCCTCAGCAATTTAGAGAGATCTTGTTTCACAATAAAAAATCAAAAGGGTTGGGGGTGTAACTTGGAAGTAGAATGCCCCTGGGGTCAATCTCCAGTACCAAAAATTGAAAAAGAGGAGCAGAGACCCTGTTGGCACATTGGAAAGGACCTTTGGCTTTTTTCTTTTTACTGTGAGGAGCAGAGAGAGCTGTAAGAGCGGTGAGAAGCTAGGGAGCTAGGCGTGGAGTCGGCGTCCTTGGAACCACGGAGCCCCACGTGCAATCAGGCAAAGGGAGAAAATGCTGGAGAGACCAGACCGCCAACAATGTGCCCAACACACTCTATTTTCCCACAGCGAGGGATAGGAAGAAATAAAACAAAGCATGTTTTTGAAGCAGGAATATTCACGCATGTGTCACACACATACAGAGAGAGAGAGAAAGAGAGAGACATTTTGCATCACAAATACCTTTATAGCCATGACAAAGTGACCCAAATACAGAGACAAAGGAATTGAAAATCACCGCAGCACTTTGATCAAGACTAATTTTTTTAAAGCTAGGGTCCCTCTGAGGAGTCGGGACAGCCCAGGAGTATGTCCCCTTGGTTCCATCTGTCCAATGTTTCAAGAACATCGGTCTGTTTTGGCAGTCAACTATGTCTACAGTTCTTACATGAAATATGTTAAACATCTACCCCTGATCAGCTTAAATACCACAGCCTTCATTGTGTCTGATACTGGCCCAACAAAATATAGATTTACGAGACAGTTTTTCCCCCAGTCCAGTCTTAAGATTATCATGTGAGTCCTAAGAGAATGCGGTAGCACATGCCTGTAATCCCAGTCCTTGAGAGGCTGAGACAGGAGGATCACAGGTTCGAGGCCAGCCTCAGCAACTAAAGCCTTCCATATGCCAAGCCCTGAGTGGGCTCTGCCTGTCCAGTCTCTCTTGTAAACACCAAAGCAATCCTGCACCATGGACCACGCTGGTCTCTGTTCTCCAGAGGAGGTACACAGGGCTCAGTGTGGGCCAGGCTTGCAGGCAAGGTGTGTGTGAGCGCCGGCCAGAGCCAGGGACAAGGCGGAGTAGAGGGGAGTGGCAGGAGACTGGAATTCCAGTTCTCCTGTTGTGGATTTCACAAGTGTCGAATTTGAGGAAGGTCGTTGTCCCCTCTGGCTTTCAGTCTCCCCCATTCATAAAATGCGCTACTGTCCCGGTTGTCTTACCAACCATCAATCACTCTTTCAAAAACAGAACTGCCGGGCTTGGTAGCCCATGGTGGCTCATGACTGTCATCCCAGTTCTTGGGAGGCTGAGACAGGAGGATAGCAAGTTCAAGGACAGCCTCAGCAACTTCAAGAGACTCTCAACAACTTAACAAGACCCTATTTCCAAATAAAAAATAAAAAGGTCTGGGAGTATAACTCAGACATAGAATGTCTCAAGGTTCCGCCGGGCGTGGTGGCGCACGCTTGTAATCCCAGCATTCGGGAGGCTGAGACCAGAGGATCCGGGTTCGAGGCCAGCCTCAGCTACCTAGTGAGGCACTCTGCAACTTAGAGAGACTCGGTTTCAAAATAAAGAATAAAAAATAGGGCTGGGGGTGTAGCTCAGAGGTAGAAAGCCCCTGAGTTCAATCCCCAGACCCGCAAAAAAAAAAAAAAAAGAATGTCTCAAGGTTCAAAGTACCAAAAACAAAACAAAAAACTGGAAGTTAACTATGATCAAAACCAGGAGTCTATTTTTTTTACTGAGCAACACAATTTTACAGACACTCTGTTGTCATAATAGCCACCTATGAAAAAGAAAATTTTTTTTTCCTGTGGTACTGGGAATTGAACTCAGGGACATTCTACCTCTGAGCTATACTTCCAGCCCTATTTTATTTTTATTTCATTTCATTTTGAAATGGGGTCTTGCTAAGTTGCTGAGGGTCTCACTAAGTTGCTGAGACTGGCTTCAAACCTACAATCCTCCTGTCTCAGCCTCCCAAATATTGGGATTACAGATGTGCGCCACCACACCCAGCATCACCTAGGAAAATTTTAAGGACCAGAAGCATAGTAGTGTTATAGAAAATGCCATTAGTGGTGACTTCACTTGTGTCTTATAACTAGAATAAAATTCCCACGTTCCATCAAAAAATCTGTCCACTTCTGAAGTAAGAATGGCTACACATTTACAGAGCGTGAAGAGTTTCATAATACTCATAATCTCTAAAGATTCTTCATAATCCCTTTGAGTCTGGATTTGACCAGACGGCAGCCATGTTTCTCAAACTGGGAGGACAGAGCATGAGCAGCTTCTGTGATCTGCACATCACGTTCCGTGTGTCTGTCGTGTTCTTCATCTAAACAAAATCCTGGCTGGTTTTGGCGCTCAGTGATAGAGAAAGCATTGTTAGAGGGTTCAAAATAGGCTGAGAAACAAGAGCACGAGTGATAATTAATAGAACCTATCATTGAATAAAGCAGGTAATTAGCGGCGATGATGGAAATATCAACAGGACCTAATTAGCAGACCTTCTCTTCGCTATCCCTTGGTGCAGACGGTAAACATTTGGCATCTAGCTATCACACCCATGGGCAGAATTTCTTAGATGATTTTGGCCCAGCCGTATTGGTAATCATCAGAATGTGCAAAAGCGTGGAGGGCAGTCACAGTGCTGAGGTTTTTCTATTCATGCTGCTTCTGATGAGCCCAGGAGAGTGAATCCCAAGGGTGCTGTGTTATGGAGCCGAGGTTCCTGTAGGGGTTCCTGCTGCTCAGGTCTGCGTGCTGGCGGTCATGGTAATCTCACAGAAGCAAGCTTCACTCTGTGTCTTCCTTGACTCTGGACTTTAAGAGCGGAGCTGCTCAGTAAACTTCTTTTTATTTATTTATTTTTTTTATTTTTTGTAGTACTGGGGATTGAACTCAGGGGCATTCTACCTCCGAGCTACATCCCCAGCCCTATTTTTTATTCTTTATTTGGAAACAGGGTCTCACTAAGTTGCGGAGCGCCTCACTAGGTAGCTGAGGCTGGCCTCGAACCCGGATCCTCCAGTCTCAGCCTCCCAAATGCTGGGATTACAAGCCTACGCCACCATGCCCGGCTGCCCAGTAAACTTCTAACCGCCTTTGACGCCCATGAGTCTACCACAGCTGCTCAGGGCAACCGCCATGTTGCCAAAGCCATTAAGATATTTTTCTCCTTTTTCCTTCTTGACCTTAGTGCTTTTCGTGTTGTTGACCACTTTCTCCTTCGAAATTCGCCCTGTTTTGAGTTGACTTTCCACAAAAGATGCCGAATGGAAGGAGCATATGACCCAGCTATGCCACTCCTTGGTGTCTTTGCAAATGAATTAAAGTCGGAATACTATAGTGATACACGTAGATCCATGTTTACATGGAATCAACCTAAGTGTCCATCAACAGAAGAATGGGTGAAGGAAATGTAGTATACACACACAATGAAGTTTGACTCCGCCATAAAAACGAAAAAAAGAGCAAAACTATGTCATTTGCAGGAAAATGGACGGAACTAGGGAACATTATGCTAAGTAAGACTGGCCAGGCTCAGAAAACCAAGGGTCCTCTGGGAAAGAAAAGGGAGCTCATGAGACTAAGGAGTGAGACCAGTAGAATGGTAGAGGAGGGTCGGAGGAGGGAAGAGGGGAAGGAAAAGGAGACTTGAGGAAGGAAACAGACCAAATAATATTATGTCTGTAGATGAAGGTGTCACCAACAACCTTACCAGCAGGTATGGGGAGGGAGGAGGGGGAGGAGGATGGAGTTAGGAGGGGAGAGGACCGCACCAAGAGACGCCCTGTGCATACGTGAACCTATGGCTTTGACTCTCACTGCGATGTATCATCATACTGCACTAATAAAAAATAGCGCTGGGGGTACAGCTCAGAGGTAGAATGCCCCGGGTTCAATTCCAGTACCACACAGGCACACAGGCGCGCACACACACACACACACACACACACACACACACACACACACAGTTGGGCGTGATTGTACACACCTGTGATCCCAGTGTGTGAGAAGCTGAGACAGGAAGATCACAGGTTCGAGGTCAGCCTCCTCAACTTAGCACGACATTTAGCAACTGGGCGAGACCCTTTGTCAAAATAAAAAGGGCTGAGGGTGTAGCTCAGAGGTAGAATGCCCCTGGGTTCAGTCCCCAGTGCCACACAAATGAATGAATGAATGA
>PVLC010038571.1:0-14673 GCA_004027655.1 Graphiurus murinus | reverse complement strand
AGAGATGACAACATTTTATTAGTATCCTAGGAGGAAAATGAAAACTCTTCCTAAGAGTGGCTTTTAAAAAGCAAAGTGAGAGTGGATAAGGGGTTTAGCTCAATGGCAGAGCCCTTCCCTAGCCTGTGGGAGACCCAAGGTTCAATCCTAGCACTGCAAAAAAAATGCAAAGTGACAACTAAAATTTAAATGGCATGTGTGTGTGTGGGGGGGGTATTAGGGATTGAACCTAGGAGTGCTATCCCTAATCTGGTTTTTTTTTTGGGGGGGGGGGCTCATAAGTTGCCAAGGCTGGCCTTGAACTTGCAATCATCCCGCCTAAGCTTCCCAAGTAAGCTGGGCCTGCAGGCTCAAATGACTTCTGCAGAAGAGGTGCATCCCATTACTTTGAAGGCGGGCCTAGATGATCCCCAGTGTTTTATGAGACAAATGCAGTGGCAAAGAAAATCACCTAGAGTTTCGTTTCTCCACATAAGATAGCGAATTTCACTATGGAGTCCTCTGTGCTGCAGACTAGGGACCCAGTGGATTAAAGGTATCAGGGAAGTGAAGTCACAGGACACAGAGGACTCCACGGAAGACTAACTGAGCTAGCCCCCGCCCCCCAACACACACACACATAGCTGGCTAATGCTTTTCCTTTCCTGTTCTCTTCAATGAAGTATCTGCCAGCGACAGAGCTGAGGTTCTTCATTCTCTGGCCTGAGAGGTCTGGAGGAGAAATCTGATTTGTATGAAAGTGTGAAAATCACCAAAATAGCTGTTTCTTGTTTTTTGTTTGTTTGTTTGTTTGCTTTAGACTATAAGCTAGACTATAATTTTCCAGGAAAAATGAGAGTCTGTCAAAAAGAGGCCACAAGTCACCACAAAACCATGAGGTTGCGTGAGGCCCAGGAAAGGGCAAAGCATGGCCTGTCTCCTGGGACCATGCGCAGCTTTACGTCAGGTGCTGGGCTAAGGGCCTCGGAAATGTCATCTGCTAGTCACAACAGCTCTGAGAGGAGTTACTGCCTGACAGATAGGAAACTGAGGCTCAAACAGGTTAAAGTCACCCAGTCAGGAACAAACTAGGGCCACTCACAGTAAAGATGCTCATGCTCGACTGCCTTGTCAATCCTGACTCAACTACTATGTCACAGGCACAGCTGTGACCAGCCCACCATCAAGTCATGATGATAAAGGATTTTCCCCCACTCATGAAGTGCTTATTTTTCTCTTCATTAAGAACATAAATATATTTGAAGCCAGGTATGGTGGCACATGCCTGTAATCTCAGTACTAGGGAGGCTGAGACAGAAGCATTGCAGGTTTGAGGTCAGCCTATTTCTAGAAATAAAAATAAAAAATAAAAAAGAGCCGAGGGGTATAGCTCAAAAACAGAACATCCCCTGGTTTATTCCCTAGTACCAAGAAAAAAGAGGAAAAAAAAGAAAAAAAAGACAAATACATTTGAGATTAGTTTCCTAAATGTGCAAATATTCTTTTATGGATATAGGAATTTACTCTTAATAAAATTCCAAGAATACTGTGGCTTGGGGGCTACCACCTTCCAACTCCTTTTCCTATTACACTTTGACTCAAAATAAAGGCAAACAGGGACAGAGAGATGGTGACACCTTTAATTTAAGCATCCCCCAAAGTAAAATGAATACTATTCTCAATTCCTGAACTCTTCCTCAGTACTTAAACAAGCACTTTCAATTAGATGTAGCCTACCTGTCCTTGCATTTCACCTGCAGACACAGAATCTTGATTCAGTCCCTAGGGGTAAGGGGCATGAAGACTTCCAATAGGCACTAGGGTTTTGTAACTGTCCTGTTTAGAACCATCAAAATAATAAGTCATGTATTAATGAAGACTTTACATAAACTTGAAAGGAAATTAGACACTGCCTAGTTCAAAAGGGTAAGACTTTACAACTAGACTGGCCTTATATTGAACATGTTTGCAGTATAATCATAAAACATACATTCAAAGATAAAAATGGTACCACTTAGCTTCTGTGAATAAAACCGTCCAACAGGACATGGAACAACTGCTGTCCCCACCCCCTTAGTCCACAATGAATTTATGTCTCTTTGTCTTCCCACCCTGGCTGCTGGCTGACACCTCTGGCCTAGCTCCAACCTGTGAGGTAGGTGAAGAGAAAACAGAGTAAGACTTGCTGATATTTAGAAGTAAGCACATGACTTGGGCCTAGCTGCTGCAACGTTATATAAAAGACTAAACGCATGTAGGCACATGCATTTGCACACATGGTCAGGCTTCTGTGCACGTTTATGCTTCCCTGGCTTTTATTCTGTGGCCATAAAATTAGAAAATACCATACGTAGGCCATGAGTGCATCCAAGAAATCTGCCTAACCACTGAGAAACACACCCCAATTTTTTTCCTTTCTAAAAGCCTAGTGAGCTTTACAAAAACATACTGAAAAGGGGAGAGAGCCTGATTTAGATGATTTAAGAACTATAGTTCCAAATAGGAATTACTACTGTTGGATTGGCTGCCACTGGTAAATTACAAGTTCTATATGTATATAAGTTAATTTATCTCTCAGTGGAGTCCAAAAGTGCCAAAAGGCCTTCTACATTTCTACTGCAGAAGAGATAGCTCATCCTTCAAAACTACTGGACTGCAGTAAATCTTTCAAATATCTGATGCGCCTCCCCAAGGCAAGCTGCGATATACTTCTAATAGTTGTTTTCGGAATCCACATTTTAATGGCACTTAAAAACCACATAGGATTGGAAAATGACAAAGCCAGTGCAGGCTGACATAGAATCAAACCAGCCGGAAGAACAAAGGTCCCAGCTGGTTCTTTGCCATGGCCATTCTCGAAGTTACTGGGCTCCCTCATGGTCTCCCGGAAAGATGCCACTTACCACAATGGCTTCTGTGGCAATAAAGGCACCACATTCTGCTCTTACAGCATTGTGCACAGCTCCAGAGGGGCATAAAGAAATACTGCCCCTTTGAAAGGGAAATAAAAAGGCAGGTTTGCTTTGATCTTCTTTATTTGACCACCTATTGTTACCAGGCATATGAGAGAAACAGTAAATACTACACTAGCAGCAGCAAAGCGATCAACCAAGGACCAGGTCCCTGCAGCGTCCTTTATAACATTTCTATAAATCTTTGCTGCATATTAAGCACTCCAGGCCAACAGAGTGCATTTTCCCATGTCTGCTCCACTATAAACAAATCTGAAACTCTAGGGATTCCTCTATATGAATGTAAGGTATGGATATTAGGCTTTCTTTAAACCTTTTCCTGAACATGAGGCAAGTTGTGTTATGAAACATTACATTAAGCTTTCCCAGGTAGCACCTGTTAGAATGCTTTCTAGCCCCCTTGTTCAATATTGTCATTGATGATACTTTATTAATGTATATTACATGAACTTTGATAAAAGTTAAGTTGTGCATAGAAAGCCCTTTCCTCTAATAGTGATTCCTTTTTAGGCTAGAAATTCAATTATACATATATTCCAAATGAAGCTGAGTGTGGTGACACACACCAGTAATCCCAGTATTTTGGAAGCTGAGATAGGAGGAGCACAGGTTCAAGACTAACCTTAGCAACTTAGGGAGACTCTTAGCAACCTAGTGAGACCCTGTTTTAAAAATAGTAATAATAATAAAGGTCTGGGGTTATAGCTCAGAGGTAGAATGCCTCTGGGTTCAATTTCCAGTAACAACAACAACAACAAAAAGATTCTAAATAAGGCAAATAAATCAATCGCTGGGCTCAAAAGAAGACTTACAAGGATGCCCTGACTATGCTTCTAAAAGTTACCTGGTTCATCAATGGTTTGTGAGCAGTTAAGTGCTTAATTCAGTTTTATTGTTGAGTCACACATTAGAAAGATAAGACAATTAAGAATCAATGGTTCCTATGTTGCTTTAGGAGTGGTTAATCCATATCCAGGATGCCAGATAAGGTGCTTTGGGGGATAATGTCAGGAGAGGCAACAGGAAAACTACATAATGTTTTTCCACCAAACGCAATGGGGAGCCATTGAAGGGTGATGATGCAGACAGGCCAGGATGGACTGGAAGGGAGAAAGAGACACTTGAGACAGAGAAACCAGTTTTCTAACTACTTTGTCCAAGTGGGGAAAAGGGACTTCAGGTGGTCGTCATGGGATAGATGGCAAAAAATAGAAATATGATAATCAATCATTTTTGTTTGTTGACAGGTACCCTCTCTCAATGTGATGACGTATTTCAGAGGGTTGAGCAGGGAGACTAATTTCCTACAGTGCGATGAAAGCTGGAGACGTGGGCAATGGAAGGTGAAGGTGGCTAGTGTAAAGATTTATTCAAGGGCTTTATTTACATCTGTAGATAACACAAAGCTGAGATAGCCAGAGGCAGGTCTGAAAAGAGCTCAACAGACCAAAATAATGGGCCATATCTAAATAGATTAATTCGCTAGGGTTAACTATAAACACCTCATTTTACATTAAAAACTTTTAGTTGAAGCCAGGCGTGGTGGCTCACACTTGTAATCCCAGCATTCGGGAGGCTGAGACCGGAGGATCCAGGTTCACGGCCAGCCTCAGCTACCTAGTGAGGCACTCCGCAACTTAGTGAGACTTGGTTTCAAAATAAAGAATAAAAAAATAGGGCTGGGGGTATAGCTCGGAGGTAGAATGCCCCCTGAGTTCAATCCCCAGTACCGAAAAAAAAAAACAAAAAAAACTTTTAGTTGCACAGGTGCAAAATGAAGTCTTACTAAGCTGCAGTAGAAGCATGGAAAGAGGGCACTTGGATAATAAGCCCATGAGCATGGCGAGGCAGTAAAAATCCTTACAGTACCATGGGGGCATCAGCAGACCAGCACACGGGGCAAGGGAAGAGCCTTCTCTATTCTCTGCTCCTCAGACCACACGGTTCTGAGCCAGACATTCCAAACGGGATGGTAAATGAGAACACATTTAGAAGACAGCAACCCAGGCCTTACCATAAATATTCTAAGCCGAGAGGAGAAGGAGATCATTTGAGAAGATGCATTTTTCCTAAGTAAGACAAGATCTGGAGAATCAGTGAATGGAAAGGTCAGCCTATGGAAGAATTTCTACTTTTCATGAAGTTCTGGAAGAGAGAACTAGAACCCGTGGAAATTTTCAGAAATGTTATGAGTTATGCTTTTCATCCTTGAACATCACTGAAGACAGTGGTGCAGAGCCACTGATCTGCAGCATACTGGGGATGGATGAGATTCTTAGATCTTTCTTAAGCCTCGTCTTCCTTTCTTTGGTTTTGTGGTACTGGAGATTGAATTGAAGGGCATTCTACATCTGAGCTACATCAGTCCCCCCCCCCCCTTTTTTTTTGTAAGTACTAAGGATGGAACCCAGGGGCATTCTACCTCTGAACTACACCCTTATTTACAGGGACTCGCTAAGTTACTAAGTTTGAGATCACAGGCTTACTTCAAACTTGTGATCCTATCACAGCCTCCCAAGTACTGGGATAACAGGCGTGTGCCACCACCCTTGGCTGAGCATCTTCTAAAAAAATGACAGTCTTGATTTTTCTTTTGCTACAGGGATTTGAATCCAGAAGTGTTCTACCTCAGAGCTACACCCTCAGTCCTTTTTATTTGTGTGTGGGAGGGTGGTGGTGGGGTAACTAAGGCCTGAACCCAGGGGTATTTTACCTCTAAGATATGCCACCACCCTTTCTTATTTTGAAACAGGGTCTTGCTAAGTTGCTAAGGTTGGCCTAGAACCTTCAATCCTCCTGTCTCAACCTCCCAAGTACTGGGATCAAGCGTGCACCCCCAGGCCTGTGTGGCTGTGCTTCTTCTGATCCTGTGATCCCATGACTTGATGAAGATGGAAACTTGAGTTGTCTGCTTGGGGAGAACACTCAGGCAGAGAGAGAAAGCAAGGCTCAGACAAGGCCTCCCCTAGTCACTGTTCTCTGCACTTACATGTAAACGTGAACCTCACGTGGCTTCATTTTGCAGGCAGCCTCAGTAGCTGTATTGCTTTGCACACATTCCACTGATGGCCCCAGAGGTTTGGACCTTAAAGTAACAGATGGGACGGACGTTCACTCTGGGTTCTGGTCAGGAGTGGTCCACGCTGCTCTGGTTTCTGCACCTTGCAGACTTCCCTCGTTCTCCCACTCACCTACCCACGCCTTAGAGAAACTTACTAAACAAATGAATATGATATACAGTTCCCTCAATCAACATACATTTCCCTCCGTGAAACAATTTATTATGAGCAGTTCACTGTGGCTATGTGACTTGAGAGAAGAGATCTAAAGTTTAGGAGGGGAGAGCAATATAAACAACAGCAAACCAAGTCAGTTCATGACTTTATGAGCATTTTAAGGATGGTAATTGCTCTAGATCTTTAGATCAGTTAAGAATTGGACAGGTCAAGAATAAGGTGTTCAACGTTTATTTCGGAAGTATTGAAATCTTTCCTCAATCCCAACCTTTGCTACTTTATTCTTCCCAATTCTTTCTCCTAAAACTCCTTAAAATTACAACAGGCAACTGTGAAGATTTTCTTTTCTTTTTTTTTTTTTTTTTTTTTTGCAGTACTGGGGATTGAACCCAGGGGCATTCTACCTCCAGGCTGGGCTACACACCCCAATCCTATTTTTTATTCTTTAGTTTGAAACAGGGTCTTACTAAGTTGCAGAGAGCCTCACTAAGTAGCTGAGGCTGGCCGAAAACCCAGATCCTCAGCTTCCCAAGTACTGTGATTACAAGCATGCGCCACCACACCCGGCTGTGAAGATTTTCTTTTATTGAAGAGGTTTAATATACAATATGCTCTATTTTTACCTTAAAAATCAGATAAGATTTCTCTCAAGAAATAATTACAATGATTTACACAAGTCTGGCGGTGCACAGATGACTTTCTAAGGGCCAGTGCATTCGTCATGCTTCTCCAGAGAAACAGAATAAATTGTATTTTTGGTTCAAAATATACGACCTATTACACACACACACACACACACACACACACACGTTTTAAGAAATCATGGCTGCTCTGACTGTGGCAGCTGGTAAGTTTGAAATTTGAGGGGCAGGTGTCAGCAGCCTGGAAACTCAGTCAGGATCTCTGTGTTGCAGTTTAGGGGCAGAATTTCTTTCCCTGGAAACCTTAGTTTTTGCTCTTATGACCTTCATCTGACTAGGTCAGCCCTGTCTATATTATACAAAAGAATCTACTTAAAGTCAGGTGATTGTAAATATTCAGCATATTCTCCATGCAAGGCTACAAGCTGCAATTGAAAACATGACATTTCAAAAGCCAAAGGTTCACGTCGATAATCATAATCTTCACTAAGTAGGATGGGTACTACTTAGATAATTTCCCAGCATTGTAATGCTCTTAAAATAATGTTCATATAACTGGAGTCAGGACATCTCAGACTAGACCTATTAAGTTCCCCCTTCATTTTCACTAACGACTGTCCATTGAGACTGCAATACTGGTAAGTTTAGAAGTGTTATCAAATAAATCCTTTTAATCCCTTTTTATCGTTACAAGAACTCAGCCATCTGGTTGTCTCCACATTAAATGGTATAGAATGTAAAGATAGGCAGATTTTAAAAAACTATATTCTTCCCTGTTATCATGAAGTCAACCCTCTGTATCAATTAGAAGAAACTAAAGTATGTAATTTTGTGAAAGGGGATGGAGGGAGTGTTGGATTTAATGTTTTTTATGAGACAATAAAGAGTACTTGAAGGTATGAGGTACTTAACTGCATATATACTTATTGACTTATTTAGAAGAACCAATGCTAACAGAACACACACAGACACAGTCTCTCTCTCTCTCTCTCTCTCTCTCTCTCTCTCTCTCTCTCTCTCTCTCTCCAGTATAGTTCTGAAGTCAACCTAGAAGAAGGAGATGCCTAATAGAAATGCCAAGTTATGTAATCATAGCAGGTGAGTATGAGATTTGGTCCATTATCATTCAGTGAAAACCACACTGATAATTGTCAGCAACCTACCAGAACACCAAAAGCTTTAAGCTAAATCATGAAGATACAAGTATGTTAGGATTGAACAGCAAGCCTAGGAGCTTTTAAACATTTGCAACTGTTAAGCAAAAAAGATTCCTAAAGCATCCATAACTGCATTTAAAAAAAAAAAAAAGATATGAAGCATTAATTTCCAAGAAGTAGATATGACTAGCAACCCAGTAAGGTTTTTGTTTTGTTTTTAATAAATTCTTCTTCTTAACTTAGGCTTGACTGATCTATGACCATCAAGATGTTAGGGGGTTCACTGTAGGAAGAAATAACATCTCATAAGGATGTTAAGAGTATTTACAGACAGATAAGCACTTAAGGGGCACCCAAACCCCTAGCACTCTTTCACCTCTCATATCCATGATCTACGTTCATGCCATGTGAATTTTAGATAGGCAACTGAGCAAGGATTAGGCCAGAGGAGCCTTCTGGCAAACTTCCTAAAACATCCTTAAATGGACCAATTTTATCAAAAGGCAAAATGGTTACATTTCCACTATTAAATGTACTAAAATCTTTGATATGTTAAAAAAAAAAAAAGTTGCCCCAGACACATGAAAAGCTGTAGTAAAGGAATCAAAATCATAATAAAAATCTCTTTTATGTCGTTTGCTGGTGATGGCACTACCTGGCTCCTCACAGGCAGGGAGGAAGACACTTGTGCCGGCCCCCTGGAACAAGAGGCTCCAAGTCCCTTTGCACCCAGAGATAGGCTTTACCCAGCTCATTGGAAAAAGGTCTTGTTTACTAACAAAAAGGGAGCTTTATGACCAAAAGCTGTTTGTTTTAAGAATTAATTACAACATTGCAAACTGTTCCCAGAACATGTTTCTAAATAGTTACATCTGTAATAGACAACAAGGTTTGTAAAGCAAAATGTTCTCTTTGCATACTTTACAGCTGGCTGGGGATGCCCAGTTCACAAGTGTCTAAACTCCACACTCTGAGTCCTATTTCTGAACCTTCCAAACTGCTTGCATGATTTGGAACAGCCTTTTGTCCCTTCCTTCTGATATTTCATACATACTCCTTCTCGCTTCCAAAACCTGTGTATGTGTGTGGGGGGGTACTAAGGATTGAACTACCGGGGCATTCTACCTCAAAGCTACCCCTCAGCCTCATTCATTCATTCATTTTGTGGTATTAGGAATTGAACCCAGGGGCATTCTACCTCTGAGCTACACATCCAGCCCTATTTTATTTTTTAATTTGAAAAAGGGTCTCAAGTTGCCGAGCATCTCACTAAATTGCTGAGGCTGGCTGTGAACCTGTGATCCTCCTGTTGCAGACTCCCAAGTACTGGGATTACAAACCTATACCACCACACCTGGCTTAATTTTTTTATTTTGAAACAGGGACTCACTAGGTTGCTTAGAGTCTCGCTAAATTGCTGAGGCTGGTCTTGAAACTGCGATCATCCTGTCTTGGCCTCCCAAGTACTGGGATTACAGGCATGCAACACCATGTCCAGATCCAAAACCTTTTTAGTCTTACTTTCTAAATTAGCTGCTGTTAATGAATCCTGTCACGCTTTCCCAACGATGCGGCTCTAATCACATACAAGGTTTAGATTTTGTGTTGCACAGTTGGTTGATGGTTGGGAGCACTCCTCCCCCATGCTCTTCTCAGAGAGTAGCAGATAAATGTGGGACCTGGTCAATTTGTAAATAAATTGAAATGACATCCTCAAATTTGACTTTAGCCACAGCTGGTCCACCATGGACTGAATCTGAAATGCTAAACTAGTGCTCTTCCCTGTGAGGCTGCACCGGATTATAAGATTACAGGGTTTTGCTACTCAAAGTTATTTGAATCCCATGGGTCTCCCACACTAAAAATAGCTCCATCTACCACTTAATGTATGGTAATACTTTCTTTCAATGGCAGGGCCATCTCTTCTACTTTTACTTTGGTTCCTTCCTAATATTGTTTGTGGGTTATATACAGTCACAAAGCATTTGGATATACCTTTATGTATGTACACAAAGAGGGCATTTTCACAAGAGGTTTGGAACTGGGAAGCCACTAGTTTTTTTGTTTGTTTGTTTGGTTTGGTTTGGTTTTGGTACGAGGGATTGAACTCACAGGCATTCTACTTTTTTTGTGGGATACTAGGGTTTGAACCCAGGGGCATTCTACCTCTGAGCTACATCCCCAGTCCTATTTCTTTTTTTTTTTTTTAGAAACAGTCTCACTAAGTTGCAGAGAGCCTCACTAAGTAGCTGAGGTTGGCCTCGAACCTGGATCCTCCTGGCTCAGACTCCCAAGTACTGGGATTACAAGCGTGCGCCATCATGCCTGGCTGGCATTCTACTTCTGAGTTACACCCCCACAGACTTTTTTGAAATAGGTTCTCATTAGGTTGCTGAAGCTGGCCTCATACCTACAATACTCCTGTCTCAGCCTCCCAAGTACTGGGATTACAGGAAAGCGCCACATGCTCAGATAGGGAAATCACAGTTACAAAAGAAACTTCTGGATCTTTTCTTAGTGTTAAGTATATCAGTACACAATAATAATTTAATTATATTTTTCTGGAGAATGATATAAATCTTAATATTTCAAGAGTGCCATAAAGCATATTTGCTTAATCAATGACCACAATGGGTATTGTATACATAAAGACAATCTGAGGCCATTACTCAAGAGAACCTAAATGCAGATCTCAACTGAAGAAGTGACATACTGTCACATGTACTAAGCTATTGAACTTTTAAAAGAAATAAAATCTAAATTACGAATTGAAAACACTATTTTCTTAGGGAGAAATGTCTTTCACACACATACCACACCAGAATGGGCTTTCACAATTTAAGAAAGTTTTTGCTAAAATAGGCAACCTTAATAATTTAGATCGCTTACTAATATTTTCCATTTCATGTTTGTATGTTTGAGAAACCCAAACTGCTTCCTGTTCCTCATAAAAGCCTGTCAGAAGGCAGCTGTATGTGTTTGCTCTGCTTTCCTTAGAGAGAAGCATACCCAATGTGCCTGTCGTGGCTATCAAATAAAAATGGGTCCAGAAAGTCTACCTTTGCAGTTTAAAGGGAGTGGAAGTCTATCTTCATGGTTAAAAGCAAAATAATTTCTGTAGCAACAGTGTTTTGGGAAAGAACTTAAAATTTAGAACTATGAGCAAATAAAAAGCACTTTGTATACCATAAAAATAAAAATAGGCCAACAGGGCTGGTATGAGTGCTTAACTCAGTGACAACACAATCTAAGCATTTCACATGCCGGTATGCAGCAATCTTCTCCTGGAACATTTTATGCAATCTTCTGACAGGTGAAGAGCACCATCCAGTACACCCCGATGATGCCATTTGTACCTGTGCCCAGCCAGGACAGTGAGGTCACACGGCTGCAATTAGGTCTGAAGCAGTGTTACTCCAATGCCTGCCATTATAAATAAAAATTTGCTTAAGAGAGAAGCTCACCATGCCCCGGTATGCCCATCTTCGTAGGGATAAGGTACCATTTTTGATGATGATGACAAACACTTTGTGCTTCTGTTTGTGTCATGAACTGTTCTAAGTGCTTTCTATCCCTGAGAGCATATCCACCACCATTCTGGATTAAAAAAGGAAGATGCTAGAGCCAGGCATGGTGACACACAGCTGTAGTCCTAGTACTTGGGAGGCTGAGACAGGAGGATTGCAGGTTCCAGACCAGCCTCAGCAACTTCGAGAAGCTTTTAACAACCTCTTGAGATCCTGTTTCTAAACTGAGGATAGAACCCAGGGTCCTTCTACCTCCAGGCTACCCCCCAAGCCTTATTTTATTTATTTTTTGAAACAGGGTCTCACTAAATTGCTGAGGCTGGCTTTATACCCATCATCCTCCTGTCTCAGCCTCCCAAGTACTAGGATTACAAATGTGTACCACCATGCCCAGCCAAAAGAAACAAAATTTTTAAGGGCTGGGGTTGTAGCTCTGAGATGGAATGTCCCTGGGTTCAATCCTCAGTAACACACATACACACACAATAAAATAATAATAATAATAATAATAAATAAGTAAATAAAAAAGGAGAACACTGGGAAAAGAATGGTTAAGTGACATGACCAGGATACCACAGTAGCAAGTGGAGGAGGTGAGACGGGAACCCAGGCAGGAAGCCCCAGCATTCTTGCACAAACTAGTAATTAGTATTATTCCTAACTGAGTAATCATAGTTTTGAGCACAAGACCTTACAGCTTCTCACGTGCTCAGTTTCAATATAATAATCTTGATGAGAGATCAAAGATACTCTGTCTCTGGATTTGTCCCATCAAACATCCATACTGCCCTTCTCATCTTGGTCCTGAGCTTACAGTTCTACAAAAAGACCCCTCGTGAGCAGACGCAAAGGCCACTCAGAAGCGCGCCTAGCCCTTTCTGCACGTAAAGTCAGGGAGGTGACAGGTGAAGGTGTAAGTGTAATCCCACTGAGAGAGAGAAAAGAAATGTATATTGAAAACAGAAATATTGTCGGGCGTGGTGGGATATGTCTGTAATCCAAGAACTTGGGGGACTGAAACAGGAGGGTCACAGGTTCAAGGCCAGCCTCAGCAATTTGGCTAGCGAGACCCTATTTCAAAATAAAAAATAAAAATGGCTGAAGGTGTAGCTCAGGAGTAAAATGTCCCTGGATTCAATCCCCTGTACCAAAGAAAAAGAGCAAGATTACCCACTAAGGCTTGGGGACAGTAGAATCTAGCAAGGAGTGGGAAGGGAGGAAAGATTGGCCCAAAGAGCATTAGCATCCAATCATAGGGTAGGAAGGAAGGGGACTGCATCCGGGAGAGGTCACACTTGTGTCAACTATTTATAGAGGACAGAAGAAACAAGGGCTTCTCCCCAGACTGGAAGACGGCTGGGAAAAGTTTATCATTTTCTACAAAATCTTATCTACACTAAATTAACCTCTCCTTGTGTTAAGAGGAAAGAGAGAGGTAATGTGACAGGTAAACAAAGTAGAATAAGAAGAAAGCTGATTTTCTTTTCTTTCTCTCTTTTTTGGTGGGACTGGGGATTGAAGCCAGGGGCATTCTACCTCTGAGCTATATCCCAGCCCTATTTTATTTTTTATTTGGCAGCAGGGTCTCACGAAGCTGCTTAGAGCCTTGCTAATTTGCCAAGACTGGCCTCAGAACCCTCAATCCTCCCATCTCAGCCTCCCAACTACTAGATTACAGGCATGCTCCACCACATCCAACAGAAAATGGATTTTCTAATATTTTGTCTGGTTGCATATATACATGCATGTATGTGTGTGTATGAATATGCTTATGTGCATAAATATGGACTTGAGTGTGTGTGTGTCTACTCAAATGTACACAAACTAGTATTTATATCTATTTCCTTTAAAAACATTTTTCCGCAAAATAAAAAATAAACCGAGTAAGCCTGCTTAGATTCAGGACAATAGCTGTTTCAGTTTTCTATGTGGTTTCTGTAAGCAGGGACACTTGACACCAATTAAATCTACCAAGATAGTCAAACCGAAGAGCCTCAAATAGAAAATGGATCGAAACCATTAACATTGACTGCACACAGGAACTACCCAGAGACTTTAACACCCACTGCCACCTGGCTCCTACCCTCAAGATTCTCAGCTAATTGCTTGGGGCACGCCTGGGCATTGGTGAGATTTAAAAGGTTCCCAGGTGATTTCAACTCGCTGCCAAGATTGAGAACCAATGATCTGAACAGACAATACTCTAGCACATGAGCTCAATAATTGTTTCAACAATATAGCCTTGAGCCAGAGGTATGAGCTATATTTAAATGAACCCACCAGGGCTGTGGTTCAGGGTGTCGCTGTGCTAATTTAGAGCATTTTCTATGAATAAAATCCAATCCAGCTGGAAAGCAGGAAGCAGGCAACCAGGTCCTGCCTGTCATGTCTGCCATGCAGAAGACCGATCAGGAGCTTCTGAGAACCAGAGCTCCTGAGCGGCAGCCAAGCTTTCTGCCACAGGAACATATAACCAATTATGACCTTGTGTTGGGGTGTATGGGGACATTAAAGGAAGGCGTTCTTTCTACAATGTCACCTTGAAATTTAGACTTCTCCCAGAGCTCAGCTTCTTTCCTATATTCAACACCTTGTCAGGGATACAGTTTTATACTCAGGCGGCTAGGTCACAGTATAGAAGGGTTCTCTTTACCAGAAAGTCAACTTCAAACCAGGAGGCTTTGAAAAAGCCTCAGGAAAAAAAAAAAAAAAAAGTCACAGAAGAAGGTGTTTTAAAACAGCAAATCTCAAATATAGCAAGTCTAAAATACAGAGAAGTTAAGAAAACCCTTGCAAAGTGCAGTTGCTGGGAAATGTGCTGTATCCTAATCTACTCCAGAACATAGGCTCCAAGGAAATCAATGCTATGAGGTTAAAGGAGAAAGAATAAAGAAGTCAAAATTACAACCAAATAAAAACTCCAGCGCTGGGGGTGTAGCTCAGAAGTAGAGCACTTGCCCCGCACAGGTGGGGCCCTGGGTTCCTTTCCCAGCACCACAGAACACAACCAAACACAAAAAACGTCCTCATTAAACCTGGGCTCTGGGATTAACACTACCTCCAGGTTTTCCTAATTCAAGTGAGTGCTAATTTGCACCAAATAGGCATTTATTTCCCTTTGAGGTGATTACATTGCTGTGCCAAAAAAAAAAAAAAAAAAA
>PVLC010038570.1:0-14674 GCA_004027655.1 Graphiurus murinus | reverse complement strand
AAGCTGAGGATTCTGAGGAAGTCTAGACCCCCACCCCTGCTGTGACCCCCTACACACCCCCTACAGGGATCTAAGATAAAATAAGAACTGTAAAGACCACAAAGCACTCACTCCCTCTTGAGATGCCCCATGTCTTCCCTTGAGCATGCATCCTCTACTTCCCTAAGTAAATCTCTGTCTTTGTCTCTGGAAAAAAAAAAAGAATTATGTGGAAATATTTATGTATATATTTGATCATTATGCAAAAAATCTAATAAAAATCCAAATGCCCAAGAAGAGAGTACTAGTTAAAAAAATTGTGGAACAAGAGCTGGGTGTGGTGGCGCACACTTGTAATCCCAGCATTTGGGAGGCTGAGACCAGAGGATCCGGGTTCTCGGCCAGCCTCATCTGCTTAGTGAGGCCCCCCACAACTTAGTGAGACCCTGTTTCAAAATAAAGAATAAAAAATAGGGCTGGGGATGTATCTCAGAGGTAGAATGCCCCTGGGTTCAATCCCCAGTATCACACACACACACAAATTTGTGGAACATTAATAAAATACAATCTACTACTAGATTTAAGAATCATATTTTCAAAAAGTTTGAGAATGTGATTAAGGAAAAAAATGATAAAATAATTACATGCAATTTTATGGAAGCACTTTACCATGAAGGATGTGTGCATCACACCAAAATAACATGTAGGACAATATGGTACCTTTTTATTGTTGGAAGGGTGAGATTATAAGTGATTTTTGGTTTTGGTACAGTTATATGGTCTTTTTTTCCCCCAGAACATATATTTCTTTTAAGAACTTGATGAGAAGCACTCTAAAATGTAACTGCTATCACTACACTTTGGAGTTAGGCTGGATTTTTATGTCTTTATATAGAGCAATAATAGGGTCTCTACATGTGAAAAATGAGTCTCATAATTATCTTGAAGAACGTGGAGCTGTGTATTTGGCACTAAGAGTTAAATGTGTTTTAAACATCATTTGATTGTACACTAATATTTATTCATATGATGTCTTTTATTGTTTAAGGCTGTTTCAGACTTCTCAGCAACAGTTGAGCAGAAAGGAGAAATCCAACTTTTTTAGGAAAACAACTGCCACTTGATTCTCCCTAGGAAAATTATTTATCCTCACTGAGATTTTTTCTTTTTCTTTTTTCCTCTCGTAAGAAAAATTGGGATAACACCTATCAACACTGGATTATTTTAAGGATAATATGAGATAATATATGTAAAGAACACCTAAGTGGTGGATAAATATTAGCCATTATTTTCACTTTCAGGGGTATTATTAAACTTGAAAGTGTCAAAACTGTAATTACAATATATTCAGTTTCAGCTACAATTACTGAATACAATCTGGGCATGGAGCCCTTGGCTATATCCCACCAGAATGGGCAAAGGCTGTTTAGGCTGCCTGGATTTATTTTATTTTTTTTTTTTTGTGGTACTGGGGATTGAAACCAGGGGCATTCTACCTCCAAGCTATGCCACCAGCCTATTTTTTTTATTCTTTATTTTGAAACAGGGCCTCACTAAGTTGCAGAGGGTCTCACTAAGTAGCTGAGGCTGGCCAGGAACCCGGATCCTCTGGTCTCAGCCTCCCAAGTACTGGGATTACAAGCGTGTGTCACCACGTCCAGCTGCCTGGCTTTATATTTTATCCTGCCACCTGTAGAACATCTAAAGTGAGCTCAGCCCAAGGGGACTGGCCCTGAGAGACTGGATACTCTACCCAGGTTAGGACATTCAGGAAGCTGGGGAACAGCATATCACAAAGGGGTTGCTGATGAATTGGGTCCTCACTCTCAGGGGAAAAGAGAATCATAATAAATAATATTGTGCAAAAGCCGGGCATGGTGGCGCACGCTTGTAATCCCAGCATTCGGGAGGCTGAGACCGGAGGATCCGGGTTCGTGGCCAGCCTCAGCTACCTAGTGAGGCACTCCGCAACTTGGTGAGACTCGGTTTCAAAATAAAGAATAAAAAAATAGGGCTGGGGGTGTAGCTCGGAGGTAGAATGCCCCTGAGTTCAATCCCCAGTACTGCAAATAAATAAATAAATAAATAAATAAATAAATAAATAAATAAATAATAATAATAGTAATAATAATAATATTGTGCAAAGATCTTAGAGTGAACCTCTACTGCCTAAAGAAGAGTATCCACAGGCTCACTTGAGTTGCTGCATTCAAATTAGCTGTACATGGTGGTGCACACCTGTAATCCCAGTACTGGCAGGGGCGGGGAGGTGGCTGAGACAGAAGGATCACAGGTTCTAGACCAGCCTCAGCAATTGAGAGAGATCCTGTTCCAAAAATAAAAATAAAATAAAACAGGGCAGGGAGTATGGCTCAGAGGTAGAAGGTCCCTGAGTTCGGTCCTCAGTACCACCAAAAAAAAGTAAACAAATCAATGAGAACTCTAAGGATGGGGAAGAGCGCCTGGCACAAGTGTCTACCTTCCATTGAAGCAGGATATTGAGCCTTGTGCTTTGGGGCAACTGAAAAGAGAAAGGAGAAGGAAATTCAGGGCAAGAGTAGGCGCTGTCTTTATGAAGATGGAGTGTAACTGGAAACAGCCTCCAGCCAAGGTCAGGGTCAAGAATAATAGAATCCTGGCAAAATGCGCTAGTTTATCTTCCTCCGTGAAGCCCTGCCAAACAGTACACACAGTGTCGCAGAGCACCGGAGAGTCTGATGCATCTCCCGAGTATTTATGAGGACTTCTGTTTTGAAGATAGTTTCTTAGGTAACAGAATGAAAACATGTATGGACGCGTTCCCATTTATCAGTGCCTTGGCTTCCTGTGAAAATTAAACAGCAAGCATTTTGATATTTTGGCCTCAGTAAAGTAAGCTCTTCAGACGGGATGCATGGGGTACGGGGGTCCTTTGAAATGGTGTATGCGTGACCCGCAGACTCAGCCAAAGGTTCTGAATCCGTGTTGACTACAGAAGTCCCGGCCCAGAGCTTCTTGTCTCAGCTCCAGTCTAGCAACGCCAGCAGCTACAGGCCTGGGGGAAGCTGTTTGGTTGGTGCCCTAAGCCTCCCTGGCTGGGGAGCTTCCAGTTTTACTTTGCTTCTTGCAAGTACCTTTCCATGTCCTTGAGTTTCTCAAACTTCCTTCAGTGGCTCTGAAGTTCAGAAGCTGCACAGAAAGACCAGAAATTCTTTGCTTTTTAAAACAATTCCTTTAGCTGTGTAACATGAGCTGGACTTGTGTTTCCACAGATTGTTTTTTTTTTGTAGGTAGGGATTAACCAGAAAATTTCCTAAGAACTAAGAAGAAAGACCTGGAACTCTACTGTCCTCAGAACACAGGCTGTGTCAAGCAGGCACCTGAAGGCTGGACCCAGGGCTTGCCAATGGAGGTGTCAGTCAGGATGCCTTAAAGTTCCTGTTCTTTTTGTTTTGTGTGTGTGTGTGTGTGTGTGTGTGTGTGGTTCTGGGGATTGAACCTAGGGGCATTCTACCTCTGAGCTACACCCCTAGCCCTATTTTTTATTCTACTTTTGAAACAGGGTCTCACTGAGTTGCTGAGGGACTCACTAAGTAGCTGAGGCTGGCCATGAACCTACAATCCTCCTGTCTCAGCCTCCTGAGTACTGGGATTACATGTGTGCGCCACCACGCCTGGCTAAAATAACGGTTTAATACAAAGAAATGTTTCCCTTCCACTATGTTTCTAATAAAAAGTCCCCATTTTAATACTTAAGAGCATTTTTATTATGAAATAATACACATAGAATTACAGAATAGAATAATTCCTTTGTGTGAAGATATTAAAATATAATTTAATCAGAAAATATACACATAACAGTTACATTTTAGAATTACTTCTTAGATTTTAAAAAAATAATTTTTTTTATTGTTTGGTACTGCGAATTGAACCCAGGGCTATACCCCAGCCCTTTTGTGTTTTGTTTTGTTTTTCTTTTATTTAGGAAACAAAGTCTCCCTAGGTTGCTGAGAGTCTAGCTACATTGCTGAGACTGTCCTCAAACCTGCAATTCTCCCATCTCAGCCTCCCAAGTATTGGGCTTACAAGCTTGCTCCACCATGCTTGGCTTGTACGTTCTGAATTTATTGAGAACATATAAATAGTATAAAACTTAAAATCACTTACAATCCTACCATGGAGAACGAAAGTTGCTATTGTTTTACTATGTCCAGACTTTTTCCTTAGTCCCATCCTCAAAATATTGGAAAATGTGATTCTCAAATCCACTAATGTGTCTTGATTGCATTTTATGAATATTCCATAATACTGCGGGCCCTCATAAACAAGTAAATGAATCAACAATCAGCTCTGAGGCTCTTAACCTTGTTAATCAGAACATAAATTCCAGGGATGCAATGATGATACTAAAATAGTGAAACTGATTCTTGGTACAATGAAAAGGAGGAAAAAAAAAAAAAAAAAGGCTTAAAGGCCAAGGCCAAGGGAGTGGATTCACTTTTTCCCCCCACCCAGCTACTCCCCTGCCCACAGGCCAGCTTGTGCTGAGAGCCCTACAGCTCTGTAGATGGTCTCCATGGCAAACAGGGCGCAAACTGAGAGTCACTCTTGTATCTCAAATCAATGGGCCAAATCCAGTCACCAGAGGCTGGGAGTTGACTCTAGGTTACCAGTGGCAGACGACAGCTGCTCGGCCCTGAGCCCAAGCTTTGGGTTCAGCGTTCCTACCTGCTCTGGCATTCTGAGTCAGGCTCCTGAGGCATATGCTCACAGAGAGAAAGTCCACATTTGGAAGCCATTTGCCTTTAGAGAATGTTTACTATCCCAGCCCCTGACAACTATTGTTACTGGAGTCATTCCTGATGGAGTTCAGAGAGAAGAGGGTCGCCTTTGGTTTCAGAGAGCCCACGTGTGGAAATGCAAGCACACGAGGAAACAGATATAGAAAACAAATGCGCCTCTGCCCCTGGCACTGTTACACCTCTTCTGAAATATTGGATTTCCCAACATAGCTCACAATTCGAGAGGATTTTAAAAAGAAGCAGCCATAGGCGGTATTCTGTTTCCCAATAAAGATAACAATTCTCTCTTTTTCAAAAAGTTCTGCGGGTAATTCTCCAACTATAACACATTTACAGTTGCCAAAAATAATCCCAAGTTGATTATTGCTTTGCAGATTGTTCCTGATGTGTGTATCATGAAGAATTATCTGGTGAGAGGATAGGTGTGAGTAATAAGAACTAACTCAGTCCTTGGGGAGTCCCAAGTTCAGTGAGTCATCTCACCGTATAATATCCACAGATGGGGCGCTTTGTGTTTGCAAAATCAGCACAAGCAAGGCCCGCTTGCCTAAGCCTTTGTTGTTGTTAAAATTTTAAAAGCATTTATCCCACTCCTTGTTTTTCCAGGCTTATAAAAGGAATTCTTCTGGTATTGCAAAAGGCATGAAAAATATGTGGACATATCAAAAGTTATCTACATTCCACTAAACAATCATTATTACCACTTTGAATAATATCATTCATCTCTATGGATATATTGACAATAATATATGGTGACTGTGCTTCATTAAGTTGGACATGTTTGGAGTTTACGTACCATCAACAAAATCTAAGACACAAAGATTATTTTTTAAATTTACTTCTCTTTTTATTTATATGTTTTTATTTTTTGTTAGTGGGGGTTGAACCCAGGGGCATTCTACCTCCAAGTCCTTTTTATTTTTTGTTTTTGAAACAGGGTCTCCCTAGGTTGCTCAGAGACTAAGTTGCTGAGGCTGGTCTTGAACCTGTTATCCTCCTGTCTTAGCCTCCCAAATATTGGGATTCTAGTAGGCATTCACCACCATGTCTGGCTTACTCTTCTTTTTAGTTGAGTAACTAAAATAGACTACTGTAGAGGTATAGTTTGAGTGTTTTTTTTTAAATTAACATAAAATAAAATAGACTTCTTGGGGATATATAGCTCTATAGTTTTAACACATACGTGGATTTAATAACGATCATCAATATCAGGACAGAGAACAATTCCATCACCCCCAAAGACCTCCTTGTTTTCTCCCTTTTCAGCCCTCCTGTCCTTCAGTCCCAAACTCTGGCAATGCTGATTTGTTGTCAGTGGCTATTGTTTTGCCTTTTCTAGAATATCATCCACATGGAATCCTACTATATATATAATAGTTTTTAATACATATGTATATATCAGAGTCTGACTTCTTTGGGACTATGACTCATCATAATGCATTTGGAATTAGTTCATGCTGTGTGTATTAATGTTTTGTTTCTTTTTATTGCTGAGCAATATTCCGTTGCATGGATATAATTTACTTTGCTTAGCCACTCATCTGGGCTGTTTCTGGATTTCTGTGATGGCCAGAGAGCTTCAGTAAGCCTTTATGTGCAGGTTTCTATGTAAATGCAAATTTTCACTTCTCTAGGACGAATGCCCTAGAGTGAGACTTCTGGATTATATGGTAAGTATGTGTTTGTAAGAAATTGCCATACTGTTCTCAGGAGTGCATGTACAATTTCTTATTTCCCTGAGCAAGATATTAGAGTCCCAGTTGTTTTCTAAACTTCTAGTCCTTGACTTGAGAGTGTCAAGTTTATAGCTTTATTATTATTATTATTATTATTATTATTATTATTATTATTATTATTATTATTCAGACATTCTCTTTGGTATGTATCTCCTCTAATTTTTTGGATTTCCTAGTAGCTAGTGGTGATGAGCTGTTTTTCATGCAGTTGTCTGGCTTTTGTTAATGTTTCATTTAAGTCTCTGGCGCATTTTTAATTGGTTTTCTGTTTTCTTAATATTGGCTTTTGAGAGATCTATATATATTTTAGAAATACGTCAATGTCAATTATTATGTCCCAGTCTGTAACTTGCTTTTTAGATCTCTTCCCAGTGTGTTGCAGAACTAAGTTTTCATTTTGATGATGTCCAACTTGGTCATTTATTTATTTTATTGATTAGGCTTTTTGTATTATGCCTAAGAGATCTTTACTTAACTCCAGATCCACAAGACTTTTGCTTCTGTTTCCATCTAATAGTTTGTTGTTGTTTTTTTAAATTTTTTCATCTAATAGGGTCTTTTTTTACATTTTATATTCATCTATGGCTCATTTTGAGTTAATTTTTCATAAAAATTATGCTAAGGTTTATTTGTGTATGTATTATTGGGGATTAAATCCAGGGTTGTTCTACTTCTGAGCTACACCCCTAGTCCTTGTATTTCAAAAGAGGGTCTCACTAAATTACTGCACTCTGGCCTTGAATTTGTGATCCTCCTTTCCCTACTTCCCAAGCACTGGGATTACCGTTGTGGACCACCATAGCCAGCTAAGTTTTGTTTATTTATTTTTTGCATATGGTCGCTAATTGTTCCAACATTGTTAGGTCAAAAGATTAGTCTTTTCCAATATTTTTAACTTGATAAAACTATATTAATTTCTATCTATTTCTGGACTCTGTGCACTTTCAATGATTTATACATTTTCACTAGGTTAGATTATTATATCATTAGAATATATCTTGTAATGGAGTTAGTGTAATTCAACTCTGTTCTTTTCCAAAACTGTTTTGGCTATTCTAATTCTTGTGCCTTTCAAGATACTTTTTTAGGATCAGTTTGTTTATATCTACAAAAAAAATTCTTTCTGAGACCTTATTGGAATAATTTTCAAATTATTGACAAATTTGGGAATAAGTGACTTCTTAACTATATCAGATCTTTCAACTCATGAACTCATATGCCTTCTAATTACTGAGGTCTTTTTTAAATTTCTTGTATTACTCTTGCATTTTCAGCATGTAGATCTCATACACATCTGGTTACATCTCTATATTTATGCTAATTAGGCTGATGTATAGCTATTGGAAAAAGTTATTGTATTTTTGAGGTGGATCTATTGGAAATGATCTTGTATTTTTGATGTTTTATTTATTGATTGATTTCTAGCATGTAGAAACAAGATTGATTCTTATGTGTTGTCCTTCACAGTTGTCTCTTGGAATGCATGGGTGATTGGTTCCAGAATTCCCTAACAACACCAAAAATCTATAGATGCTCAGGTCTCTCATGCAAAATGGCATAGTATTTGCATTAACCTATGCACATCTTCTTGTGCATATTTTAAATTATCTCTAGATTACTTAAAATATTTAATACCATAAGGACTATAGTACATTGCTCTTACTCTCTATTTTTTAGGGAATAATGACCAGAAAAAAAAATCTGTCCATATTCCATATAGATGCCATTTTTTTAAGTACTTTTGGTCTGCAGCTGGTTGAATCTATGAATGTAGAATCCATGGCTACAAAGGACCACTGAACTATGTGACTTCATTATATCCCCTCATTAGCTCTAGGAACTGGTTATTTTTTGTAGATTCCCCGAGATTTTACATGTAAGTAGTCACATTATCTAAAATTAGAGATAGTTTTCTTTCTTTTTTTTTGCATCTGTAGGAATTTTATTTCTTTTTCTTGCCTTGTTACACTAGCAAACATTTTCACTACTACTTTAAATAGGAGTGGTGAGAGTAAACATCTTGCCTGGTTTCCAATTTTAGGGGGGGAAGGAATTCCGTTTTTTCCTGAAGTGATTTTTATTGCTAGGACTTTTTTTATTTTTTGTAATTAGGAACGTATGTAAAATATTTAGGCAACAATCAGGGCTTGCACTCTCACGAGTTGTATAACAATGGTTTGTTGACTGAAACAATGAGGATTAACAATTTTCCAGTCATTTCTGTTGACAAGAAATATCATCCAAGCTCATACATGTGCCACCAAAGAAATTTATGCCACTACAGTCACTTGGCCTATAGTGATTCTAAGACACCTTGGGTTTCAAGATGAGTTCTTGTTTTAGAAATACTAAAAGGTAAAAATGTGTATCTTGAAACTGGTATCCGTGTTTTTCTTAGAGTGAGCTTTTAAAAATTAATTCTATTTCATAATCAATGTCCCAGGTCATTAAAAAATCTCTTATAGATGTATTATTTTACAGGTGTATAACATTTCATTGTAAGGATCTACTATAATTTATTTAATCAGTCTCTTCTAATAAAATTTTACTTTGTTTTTACTACTACATATGATACTCTTATAGGTATTTTAGCATTGGAATACACATTTAATCAAAAGGCAGTTTGTCTAATTTCAGGCTAATTGTCCTTCCAAGGATATGGTTTTATGCCAGGATAAAGTCAAATGATCCTTGGGAAAATGAGTCATTGTGGGTAATAAAAAAATATACTTGCACTATAAGGAGAACTTTAGTTCTACATCTCGAGATATGAAATTTGTGTTTGTGTGTGTGTGTGGTACTGAGAATAGGACCCAGGGCCAGATTTTTCTTGTCCTTCTGTACAAGAGTATAATATATGGAGGGGATCGTTATTTTTCCATAAAATTCACTGGTAGATGAGAAAAATAAATTTCTTAACAGTTTTCTTGTCAATACATTCCCACTAAGTAGCTGTTGCTACAAATTGTAGGCTAAAATGGAATGCTTACTGGATGGAACATAGGATGTTTGTATCTGAGGCATAGTAATGTAACTTAATAGGAATAAAAACTCCACAATTTTTTGAGTTGTAAAATTTTTTATATTCACTCAAATTTATAAACCAAAATATTCCATAAAATGCATTGCTCCACTACATGGGTAACTATGGAAAAGTCTGTTAGCATGTCTTGGATAAGAATCTCAGTTGTATTAGAGTTAAAACAAACACGTGTTGCAATACAATTTGCTCTTGATGTTTAGCTTAGCTTAGAAACAGAAAATGTTAACACAGCAATTTCAAATTGTTGATACTGGTTTGTATTTTGGGGGCCAGTACTGAAATTGATATAAACAAAAAGTACTTACATTGGATTTTTAATTCATTCTGTCTTGTGGTTCAAGCTGCTGGCTGTTTAGAAGAGGAAGTAAGAGAGAGGAGATTAGGAATAAGTGACAGCCACATTTATGCATTTCTTAATAAGGGCAATTTAAAAATTATGTAAAAATTAAATAAAGAAATGTGCATATATTTAGAAGGGAGCATACACAGATGCAATGTGGCGTTTTGGAGAAAGCCATGGGCTCCGTTAGGATCCCCAATGCTGACAAGCTGAAGCAGGAGTCTCTGGCTGAGCTTCAAAATGATGAAAATATATAATGCTCCAATAAAAGCATAAAAAGTTAAATTAAAAAATAAATAATTGAGGGAAAGTTTTAATTTTACAGTCTTTATCACATTAAACATACTTAAAGGATTATTAATAAAGGGGAAGTGTTTGGTTTTGCTACTTATCATGCGACTTTGAACAAATAATTTCATCTTTATAAGCCTAAACTTTTATCTGGAATATTAATGTTTACATTATAAAGCTTTTCTTGTGTGTGCTTCTAGAAACTGAACGAAGGGGCATTTTGCCTCTGAGCTGTAACCCAGCCCTATTTTATTTTATTTTTATTTAGAACAGGGTTACACTAAGTTGCAGAGAGCCTCATGAAATTGCTGAAGTTGGCCTTGAAACTGTGGTCTTCCTAACTCAATCTCCCAAGTACTGGGATTACAAGTGTGTGCCACCAGCTGGGTTTATAAAGTTGTTTTGAAAGTCAAATTAAATAATTTTATGAAAGTATAAAAGATCTAGCATAAGGAAACAAAGTTAGGACACTTCTAGATGCATTTCCATAACAGGAACACCTTATTTGATCTTATAGGGTAGTAACTTACAAATAGTGGCCCGGCCCCTCTCCAGAGCAATAGCAACAACATCATTTTAGCTTAAGACTTGACAAAGAACCATAACAGAACTCAAAGAGACCAAGAACCCCATGGTGGAATACGACTACCTTGGAAGACAAGATTCATCTATCTGTAGGCCAAGGGGTAATGTCAACAACCAATCCTTTATAGCAGGCAGAAATGAAGTTTTCAGGAAAAAGCCTGAAGTTGAGCTTTTGTTCTTATCCTCCTGTAGGTCATCATTGTCTGTCATTCAGTGTTTCCCCAATATCAGGGACATTCAGAATTTCCTATACCAGCCAGCATGACTATTCTTATCATTCTGAGTATGTCATTTGGAATGATTGATTTTGGGGTTGTCCGTAATTCTGCTTATAATGTCTGTGCATCAGTTCATTCAAGTATAGCCTCATTATCTATAATTATAAAACTTTTTTGTTTTCTTTCTGGTGCAATACCCACAAAGGACCTAAAAATGCAAATGACGGAATACCCTTCCTCATGCCACAGTGCAGCAATGGATGCACATAAGCACACAGCTAAGGAGGCAGGGATCTCATTGGTCTCCATGCATTCTGGTTTAAACACTGCCCCTAGGACCTTCTTAGCTCAAAATCTCCCACCTTAGGATAATGTCTAGTTTCACAGAATCAGACACACTACAGTGCTGTCTCCTTGTTGTCTCATTGCACCTCTTAATCTCAATGCACATGGGACATCCAAAGGCACTTTATAAATTAAAAATCAGTAGGCAAGGTCAAACTGGATTTTCATTATCTTAAAATGTATTAAAATGAAGCTGAGCATGATGGCACATGCCTATAATCCCAATATTTGAGAGGCTGAGACAGGAGGATCACAGGTTCAATGCCAGCCTCAGCAATTTAGTGAGATCCTGTTTCCAAATAAAAATTAAAATAGGCCTGGGGGGTTAGCTTGAAGGTAGAATGATCCTGGGTTCAATCACCAGCACCACAAAAATAATAGAATAGAATGTGTTAAAATGAGACTCTATTTCTGTTTCACCCAAGACTATGAGACAAAAGGTCTCAAGGAGACATTCTGAAGGCAGGTTTGAGGTCATCTAAGTAAGATGTCACATGGGCTCTGTGGGACAGTGTTAGTCCTCAGTCCTTCCTGGAGAGGCCTCCTGGAGGTTTTCCTGGAGAGATGCTCTCAGGCTGAAAGGTGATGTTTAGTGATCAGCCAAAAGTAAACTGGGAGGAGCCATCATTAGTGATGGGAGGAGATTCTCTAAGAAACTACAGAACTAACCAAAAGAGCAAGAACCCAGAAGATACTGACAGCAAATCTAAGAGCATCAGACAAATAAAGTTTTTCCTGCCATAGACTCATATCCCTCTCCTGCCTGTACTTCTGGAGGAGAAAGTCTAGGCTTTGATTCTTACTGGGGGAGGGAGGTCCAAATATAAAGCAGGGAAATAGGGAAGTCCCCAAACTGCCCTGGCCCACTGCAAGGTCCTGCCTGGAAGAGGCCCACACTGGGGAAAGGATCGCTATAACTTTAAATGAAATTCAGACTTTTAAAAAAAAATTGTTTTTTGTGGTACTGGGGATTGAACCCAAGGGCATTCTATCTCCAAGCTACATCCCCCCATCCTATTTTTTATTCTTTATTTTGAAACAGGGTCTCATTAAGTTGTGGAGGACTTTGCTAAGTAGCTGAGGCTGGCCAAGAACCCAGATCCTCCTGTCTCAGCCTCCCAAGTACTGGGATTACAAGAATGCACCACCATGCCCAGCAAATTCAGACTTTTGATGACTGCAAAACTTTGGGCATTTTTATTACTGAAGTACTACAGTTTAGTGATAGCAGCAAACTAAGGCACAAACTGCAGGCAACTAGAAAATTTATGGGCAGTGACATTTCATGAAAGACATGGAGAAGAATTAGCCCTAGGAGCAGGTGTGGCTGGGCCTGGGAGGAACATGGTGGTTTTCTGATCGCACACTTGAGAGAGTTCTGTTGTTTGAGAGCATTCGTTAGGCACCAAAGGTTAAAAATGATAGGCAGGCCAAGGATGTTGATTTAAATGCTCCCTGTCTTCCACCTCCCCTATGGCACAGAGATCTCACTGTGCTGAGAACAGGGAGGGGTAAACAAACACCAAGAAAGATTCAGGAGGACTCAGACACAATCTATTGAGGGAGCCTCTGCAAGGGAGTGGGGAGTCTCAGGCCCTCATGTGCACCTTCAGGAATGCTTCCTTTTACACATATGCTCTCGTTTGAGTTTTTAAAGACAATTTTGTTGGTCCCTGTGAAATGATTGAAAGCTTGTTCATTGGTCCCAGAGAATTCTTTCTTTTGAAATGAGTTCGCAAATACCAAGAGCAAGACCTCATTTAGATAGAGTAAAAGCTTCCCAAACCCAAAGGGAATATTCCTCCCAGTGCCGTGATTTCTGCTGAAGAAAGGGAGGTGAATGAGATAAGCAGAGCAGACTGTGCTAAGAAGAAGCAAACATGTTTGTGGATCCCCTGGCACAAGTATTTCCTAATGGAGTCCCGGACTTGGAAAACTCTGGCTCCCCATTTTCCAGGCTGACTAGCTTAGAGATATATCCTGCAGAGCCCAGGGGCAGGGCGTGTGCCCACTGAGAATCCCTGAGCTGAATGGATGAGATGGCCACATCACGCTGGAAGCTCACTGCAACTGGAATGCATTCCCTAAAGACTGTCCTTCACTTTAATTCACTGTAGGCAGTAGATGGGTTCCACACTAATGGAGCACCTAGGCCCTGGATATTAATGGTGAGCAAATACAACCAGTTGTGTGACAGGAGAGCAACAGAAGCAGGCATACTATAAAACAAATTTAAACACAGTCATAGAATAGATTTATAAAAGTCTACTTTTTATTATTGCTATGCTCCAACAATCCTAAACTACATTAATGAGAAAGTATTCCTCCATGATAAAATCTTTTGTTGCTCTAGATTCTAAACATTCAGTACAACTACTATGAAATTTAATTATGTATGTACATGTACTTTACATATTCATTCATATATTACACAAATAATTATATATTTACTAAGTATGTTATCGGTAAATTACATTCATACAACTTAATATATAATATTTACATTAGTACATAATATATGATATAAAATATAATAAAATATTTTAAAATAAAAATATTGTGATTACAAAATATAATATATGATACATTGTATAAATACCAAATGATATTTTAAATATTTAACAAGATTATGTTATATAATATATCATTATATGATATGCATGCCATTTAGATATAAAAGCTTAAAATGTGCATACTTTTATTACTTATCCTTTGGCAGACATTGTATTTTACATATGTTAATTTTGGGAGGGTCCAGTGATAAATCAGTGCAAAGGAACATACATTCAGCCACAAGTATTCATTTCAAAATAAATGCTTTGTGTCTCTGAATTGTTAAGAAGTCTTTTAAGATACAGTTTCTCTCAAACTCCTGTGATACTGGCTGTCTTATATTGAAATACTAGATTCCAAATAAGCATTATGAAATCATGATTTTTAAAGATACAGAATAAGAATGTGAATGATTTCTGTGGCTACTTGAGTTTTATTTCATTCATTTGAAAATTAATTATTAGTGAATCAGAGTGCAATTGGCCAGAAGTGATATTTCTGTTCAGTAAGTACACATTTCAGCTCATAAATGGATACTGAATCTGAATATCTTTAAAGCTGAAATTTATTGGGAGGCTGAGACCAGAGGATCTGGGTTCACAGCCAGCCTCAGCTACTTAGTGAGGCCCTCTGCAACTTAGTGAGACCCTATTTCAAAATAAAAGAATTAAAATAGGGCTAGGGATGTAGCTTGGAGGTAAAATGCCCCTGGGTTTAATCCCTAGTACAGCAAAAAAAAGTTGAAATTTATTGTTTAAAATGTTTGATTGTTGCAAAGCTAAAGAATAGTTCAATAAAATAAA
>PVLC010038569.1:0-14668 GCA_004027655.1 Graphiurus murinus | reverse complement strand
TGTGTGTGTGTGTGTGTGTGTGTGTGTGTGTGTGTGTGTGTGTGTGTTACTGGGGATGGAACCCAGGGACCTTCTACCTCCAGGATCTACCCCCAGTCCTATTTTATTTTTTATTTGGAAACAGGGTCTTGCTTCGTTGCTGAGATCCTCACTAAGCTGCTGAAACTGTCCTTGAACCTGCAATCTTTTTGTCTCAGCCTCCAAAGTACTGGGATTACGAGCATGTGCCACCATGCCCAGCTCAGAGTCTACATTTTACCAAGTGATTCCTTCACACAGTGATATTTAAGATGCACCACTGTTTAGTTAGGACTAAATGGGGCAATTGTAAAAGATTGAAAATTAAGTCATAAGAGTCTCGAATCTTGCATTCTGATTGCTTTTCAAGCACCTTTGAATTCTCACTCCTTTATGAAGGACCCAAACTAGAAATACAAACAAAAATCATGAGTGTTGTTCATGGAGAACTTCAATCAGTAAAACCACACTCAAAAAGCCTTACACCAAAGAGTCCATAAATGGATGTTCTTGACATGGTTTAAGTGAGAATCTTTTAGTATGTTGATTTAATTTTTTTATTTCCTTCTTTAGCTCCTTTGATTATTCAGCCAATTGCTGATGTCAATCATGTGAGATAAGGGACTTTGTACAGATTCCATTCCACCTGGCTGGACCTTGAAGGATGAACGGGTTTCCACCAGGCAAAGGAGGAAGAAATTAATAACCTGGGTGGTGAAAACAGGTTGGACAAAGTCACAGAAGCATGAGCGTACATGATATACTAAGGAATCGGTGCAATGTCAAGTGTGACTGGGACACAGGGTTGCTAGGGTATATTAGGGGAAAAAGCAGAAAGGCACACTTTCTTGCCATGTGAAGTCCTTTGGAACTGATCCTGTGGGCAGCCATTGAAGGTTCTCCATGGGGTCCAACGTGTTGCAAGCCATGGTTCTCTGCAGCACATGAACTAGAGGAGGGAGGGTTGGCATCCGATGTCCCATGGAAGGGACAACAAGAGTCTGAATGAAACAGTGGGTACAAACATAGAAACGTGGACTCAGGACAGCCACTGTGCAAATAGCATTGACAGTCATGAATAAAGAAAGACGATGTTTGAGGGTGATGTGGAAATGTCTGGTTCGTTTCAGCCAGGGTTAAGATTGAACTGGCAGGAACTGGGCCTGGAGCTTTCTTCCAGGCAATTATCTTTTTGACATGGATAAATCGATTTTAACGGACTGCTACGTATTGCTCTGATGTTGTCACTTGGAGCAGAAAAGTGAGAATAAGGCTTCAAGTGGGAAACTTTGAGACTCTTCTAGTTCGGGGTGATCTGAAACAGCGAACAGAATAGTTGCAGGGGTCCTGACCGATCCTGGAGTTTGCTAAGGTCCTCGCTCCTCGGGCATGATTCCTTGGGAATAGAGAATATGTGCCAAAAATGGTCCTTATACAGCTGGACAGTTCTTTCTTCTCCTTCTTCTCTTCCTCCTCCTCCTCCTTCCTTGTGTGTGTGTGTGTGTGTGTGTGTGTGTGTGTGTGTGTGTGTGTGTGTGTGTGTTTTACATGTGGTGCTGGGGCTTGAGCCCAAGGACATTCTATCCCTGAGCTCTACCCCTCGCCCCTTTTTATTTAATTATTTTTGGTTTTGGTTTGAAACATGGTCTTGCTGGGTTGATGAGAGTCCTGTTATGTTGCTGAGGCTGTCCTTGAACCCGTGATCCTCCTGTCTCAGCCTCCCAAGTACAGCAGGTCCTGGGATTATAGGTGTGCACCACCATATCCAGCTTGGATGATATGTGTGTGTAGTACTGGGGTGGAATCCAGGTTCTTTCTCCCTCTGGGGTATAACCCTAGCCCTATTTTATTTTTTATTTGTAAACAGGGTTTCACTAAGTTGCTGAAAGCCTAAATGGCTGAGACTGTCCTTGAACTTGCCATCCTCCTGTCTCAGACTCACAGGTCCTGGAATTACGGGTGTGAAACCACCACACCCGACATGAACAGTATATTTCTATGCCTTCTTCCCTTGTATTTAATAGGACTGTCACATTGAAAACAATTGAGCTGCACTGGTCAAGTGCTTCAAGATAAACCGTGTTCCTCTCTATTCCTCTCCCATAGAAGAATCCTTTGAGACATGTCCAACAGAATTCGAGCTTTAAGCACTTTTTTTTTTTTCAGTACTGGGGATTGAACTCAGGGGCGTTCTACCTTAGAGCTATACCCCCAGCCCTATTTTTTATTCTTCATTTTTGAAACGGGGTCTCACTCAGTTGTAGAATGCCTCACTAGTTAGCTGAGGCTGGCCACAAACCTGGATCCTCTGGTCTCAGCCTCCCAAATGCTGGGATTACAAGCGTGCATCACCATGCCCGGCTTTTAAGCACTTTTTTAAGACTCAGAGCACCCAGCAGTATTTACCCAACTGTGAATCTGGACAGGTACACCCATTGGCAACGTCTTTTGCGTGTGTTGGTCACTGGTAGTATGAATGCCCCCTTGGATTTGAGTTCATGCATGACTCTGCTACTCTTGCTTGTGAGGGGCTCAAAATCTCATAAGAGAGGTTCATATATAAGTAATTATAATACAAGTAAAAAATAAAAAATATCATCAGGAGAGAAGACATAAAGTGATTCATTAATTAAGAAGAGCTGAAGCTTGTGAAAATATTGGCCAGGCTTCCAGTACTCTGCGTGACCTTTCCCCCTGTTTCTTACTTGTTGGGTTCTACTCTCTGGCCATCCTCAGTACGCGCTTCCTAAAATGGCCTTTGCCTTGTGTAAGGCCCTTTCATTCTCTTATCTCTCCCACTACACAGTCTGAGACAGATGTATGAGCTAGAACTGGTTTAGTCCATCCAGAGATATAAGCCTATCTGAGTCATGCTCCAACCTCGAGTTTATTGGAAAAATGGGTGTACCTGTCCAGATTCACAGTTGGGTAAATACTGCTGGGTGCTCTGAGCCATGAAAAAGTGCTTAAAAGCCAGGTGTGGTGGCGCACACTTGTAATCCCAGCATTTGGGAGGCCGAGACCAGAGGATCCAGGTTTGTGGCCAGCCTCAGCTAACTAGTGAGGGCGTTAACTTCCTGAATGTGGCTGAGAAGAACACATTCTACAAGAAAACTTGAGAGCATGTAAAGGGGGTAAAATCCTAATTTTCTTCTCATACACATCCAGACTCTGTCCTGGAGTACAATGGTGATCCATTCACCCTAAAAGCAGTTAAGCCTGGTTTCCTCTGGAACATCAATTTCATGGTTCTTAATGTATCCTTTCTGGAAGCTTCCATTACAAATATTTCTATTTACTTCTTATGATGGTGTCTCTGTCCGCCAACGGTAAAAGGAACTGAAGTAAGAGCACTTAAATAATTCTAGATCCAGATGCAGGAAGTCTTCTAAAATTGGACTTACAACTCAATGTTCCAGGTTAGTTCAGATGCGATTTTTGCCTAGGACCAGGCCTTATGGGCTCTTGTAACCCTAATATTCTGCAAACCTAAATTCAGTGAAAGAAAACCTAGAGGTTAATACGTAACAACTTTCTTATAGACAGTAGTTCGTTTAATCCCAAAACAACCTTACAAGGAGGTATTACTCCATTTTAAGAGTAGAGAAACTAAGAATCCAAGAAGTAAAATCACTCTGTGAAAGTCACAGGCCAGAAATCAGAACCCAACTCTACAGGATGCCAAAATATTCGCACCTTCTATTTACAAGCTCAGTTCTTGGTTCAGTGCCAAGAAATTGAATTGTTTTCATGGTAATTGATAAAAATCTAGGGTCATAATGCAAATGGTGCTACAGAAGGCACGTGACACAATGAAATAAAAGGATCTGTGCCACTTGGGGATTAATAAAGCAGCACGGGGCAGGATGAAGGGTGAGAAGACCCTGGGATTGAATGATTGGATTCAGCGCCTTCCTGTTCCCATCGTGGGCTGGGGAAGTGACAAGGTCAGGGGCCTCTGGGAATATCTCAATGGCTTTGCACTAGAATTGTCCTCCAGCAGCTGTTGTAAAGAGGTAATACAGTCCCAACCTTCAGCTATGTGGCTCACTAGGCACCCTGACTAGCTCTCCCACTGAAGACAAGTAAATGTGCCGGCAAAACAGCACTTCATTTTTTATACTTTTATTGATGTGTTATAGTCTAAAATAAGACTTTAGACATGTTAGAAGATGGCAAAATCAAAAGATACTTAGAGCCCAAGTATCTAGGTATCGAGGAGGCATGCCTGATCTTGCTTTGAAGGCATTTCCTATACAAAGTGGACTTGGGTATGGCCTTTCATGGGTTCCCAAGGTGCAGGGCATGAGGACAAACCCAGATCAAGCGCCAGGTGCAGGGTCCACTAGAATATAGTCCCAGTCACAGTCAGCATAAGGGGAACAGGAAATAAGCTTCCAACTAGAAGACTATGAGGAAAGCTGTCTGTCTTGAGCCCAGAAACTAAATGGGAGAGAAGAAGTACTCCTCAGAGAATGTATAGCCACAAGCTAGACCTCATGGGAGTTTGCACTCCAAATCACACAGTTGTACTGATCTCAGAAGCTTCAAGTAGAAATCTTTCTTTAAAGTGGTTGCAGGTTGGTGATGGCTCCAAGTACCCGACAGAAGGAAATGTTAGTCATCTAAGAAGCATGAGAACTCAGCCTAAAATATCACGTGTGCATATATAGTATACATGTGTGTACGGGTGTCTGGTCTGGAGAAAACGAGGCTCATATGAGATCCAGCAGGAAAGAGGAGAAACAGAACCAAGTCATAGATACGGAATTATCAGACTTAAAACAGGAAGCAGCCATTTTCAATATTCATCACCAAATAAATAAAAGAACTATGAATTGATAAAGAGAAAGGGACTATTAAAACAACAAAGCTATGAGGGGAGAAAGTTCTAGAAACAAAACCCAAAATACCGTAAGTGAAAGTAAATAAACAAGTTTAACAGCAAATGGGACACAGCTGAAAAGAGAATTAATGAACTGGAAATTTTTAAGAAGAAGACATTGCAGAGGGTCAAAGAGGGATGAAAATGTGAAAAAGAGAACAAGTGTCCTAGCAGATAAAGAAGGCAAAGTGTTAATTGAATTGCAATTCCAAAAGAAAAGAGAGAAGGGAGCAGAGACAATAGGGTAACAAGAGAAAAGTGGAAGACAGGCATTTAAGGAATTAGTGTTTCAGAATTTGTTGTGATGAAGGTGGCATATACCTGTAATCCCAGTACTTTCAAGGCTGAGACAGGAGGATTGCAGATTTGAAGACAGCCTCAGCTATGTATCAAGACTCTCAACAACCTGGAGAGATCCTGTTTCAAAACAAAAACATAAAATAAAATAAAATAGGTTTGGGGGTGTAACTCAGAGGTAGAACACTCCTAGGTTCAATCCCCAGACGCACACACACACACACACACACACACACACACACACACACACAACAGATGCTGATTAACTGTCAGACTTTGATATATTCAGTGTGAGTGTTACAATTTCTGGCATATACTAAAATTGCAGAAATATATGACTTTCTAACTATAAGAGAGGGAAAAAGTAGAATGCGAAAAAAACCCTTGGAGGATGATGGAGAAAAGGAAAAGAAACACAGAAAACTCAGGATGATTAAAAAACATAAAATAAGATGATAGAAATAACTACAAATATTAGCACAATAAACATAAAAGGATTAAATGTCTGAGACACATTCGCTCTACCATGATCCTTGCTTCCTCTTTATACTATGTCCAGGAACAAAAAAGTCCAGCTTTGTTCTCACCTGTCCTTCCTTCAGGGTGAGGTTTTTGCCTAGATGGGATCCCCTGTCTTCCCCACCCCAGCTTCCTGGCTTAGCCTTTATGGCAAATAAGGTTCAGGTTGAGAGCCTGGCTTCCCTGCAAGAACACTCAATCAGAAGATGTGTTCCAGATGTTCTATTCCATTACACTTAGCAAGCGTTATCTGTTGTTTTCTTTTTATGCCTTTGGCATTCCCTAGCCCTCAGGCGAGAAGCTCAGAGTTAGTATTGCTGCTGTTTTTGTGGCATTTTCCTGGTTTAATCATCACATTTCTCCAATAACGTGTTCAGCCACAAAGACAACAAAAACACAGCAATAATAATAAATAGAGGCAGCAGAACAATTTTTTTTTTTTTTTTTTTTTTTGCAGTACTGGGGATTGAACTCAGGGGCATTCTACCTCTGAGCTATACCCCCAGCCCTATTTTTTATTCTTTATTTTGAAACCGAGTCTCACTAAGTTGCAGAGTGCCTCACTAGGTAGCTGAGGCTGGCCGCGAACCCGGATCCTCTGGTCTCAGCCTCCCGAATGCTGGGATTACAAGCGTGCGCCACCACGCCCGGCAGCAGAACAATTTTGCAGCAGAACATAAGCATACATGTTTTCATGCCTCTGTGTGTGTGTGTGTGTATGCATGCATGTGTGTGTGTGTTTTCTCTTTAACACCTTACAAAAGATGGGCTCAGAGTTTGCTCCTCAAACTCTTTTCTAGGCTGAATAGGAGCAGACTTATCATACTTGGCTTTGTTTGCTTATTTATAGAACCTATTTCTCACTACAAATTCCTCAAAGATAGAAACAGAATCTCGTGCACCTATAGTCTCTGCTCAGAGCATCCCCTAGAACGAAACAGCAAACCAACATTTAACAATGGCCCACAACCACCCTGTGAAGCAGGTCGTTCCTTGCTGGCTCCATTTTGCCGATAAGAAAATCAAAATATGGAAGAGGAGTGACTTCCCAAGATCGCACTTGTGGCCAAGTTCTGCTCCTTCCCACTCAGCCACTCCCTCCCCAAATTGCCCATGTCCTGATAAAGTCCCCCAACAGAGACCTTGCTAAATTTTACTAATGGCTTCCCACATGGACGGGTTTGATGTGTAGATAATGACACACAGAGAGGTGTGACTTGACCTGAGGTGCTGATGTCCCAGAGGCCCTGGAGCTGGTCTTTGGCAGATAGGAAGTTAAACCCCAATCCTAGCTCCCCCACTTCCCATCACCATCTGTGTCGGGGACCGGTTTATGTATAGCACCCAATGCAGGGGGCAGTTATAGTACTTCATCTGGCACAATGGCTCATGCCTGTAATCCCAGTACTCAGGGGGATTGCAGGTTCACCGCCAGCCTTGGCAATTTAGTGAGACCCTGTTGCAAAATAAATAAATAAAATATGGCTGGGAGTATAGTCAGAAGTGGAATGTCCCTGGATTCCATCCCCAGTACCACAGACATATAAAAAAAAAATTATAGTACTTAACTCTCATAATGACTTGTCAAACTTTAGCCTTGGATCTTCCAGAAGTGTCCCTTCTTAGCTATCAAGTGGTCTGGGCTTAGCAGGAGGGAAAATACTTAAAAATATGTGGTATGTAGCATTTTCCCCTTCCTTTGGCATTTTTTTTAAATTTCCATGGAATGGATTTAAATGTAATTCAATATGTGCATAAACACAGATTAATTCATCAAAATGAAGGCAGTCAGAGAAGCCAGTTATATCCAAGACTTTTTCCCAAAATCTTTCTTAGCTTTCTCCAGAGAAGCAGAACTGGGTTGTCTGTTGGTATTTCGCATTCTGGTGACACTTTACAACTCAGTGTCCATTGTTTTCTTCTTTTCTTTCTTCCTTCCTTTCTTTATTTCTTTTTTCTTGTTTGTTTGTGGTACTGAGGATTGAACCCAAGAGCATTGTACTTCTGAGCTATAACCCCAGCCCTATTTTATTTTATTTTATTTTGTTTTTTGTTTTGAAATAGGGTCTCACTAAATTGCTGAGCCTGGTAGTAAACTTGTGATTCTCCTGTCTCAGCCTCCCACGTACTGGGATTACAGGCATGCACCACTGCACCCATTTTAGCCATTTTTAGTAAGTTATTGCACCTATAAATCCAAAATGAAAAGTATGAAACATAGCTCTGTCCTAAAAATAAAAGGCACGTAATACATCTAAGTAGCAGGATTCATACATGTTGATGTGTTTCAATACATTGTTCTTGAAGATACAGCAAAACCATTTTGCTATATCTCTCTTCTCTTGAAGCATCCTTGCTGTTTGACAAGATGATATCAACTCCTCTTATTCATTCCTGATTCCAGTCTAGACCAGGTGTTCCTCCAAGGATACCTGGTCTCTCGTACATTGTTCTTTACCTGTGGTTTCTATGTCCCTGAAATCCGAAATACTCCCACTTTGATTTTTCCCCAGTAGATCAGACCTGTATACTTAACAGGTAACTGGGTACTATCATCTCTACACCCACATGACACATTCCCAAATCAACCTTTTGCTGATGACCTCGTTATCTTTCTTCCAAACCTGCTCTTTCTAATACTCTCTATGGTCATCAGAACTTGGAATCAGAGGAAGACACGGTTAGAAACATACAGAATTCCACCATACCATCAAGAAGAGGCCCTCCGTGTGTTCTGGCTGGCCCAGTTTTCTAACGGGACAGGGTCATGCTGGGCTTTGCCATATTCATCGCTGTCCGAGGACTCTCAAACAGATGCCCGGTCACACCCCTTCATTTGCACGAGCCCTGAGGAAAAAAAAAAAAAAATACAAATAAAAACAAACTTACAAGATGTCTGGCTCTCCGAGCAGACCAATTTAGAAAACGGCCAGGAAGGTGGTTTCCTGAAGTATGAGGCTGTGTTTGTTCATATTTTGACACCGTGTCTGGGATTACAGGTTGTAGTTTCGAAGCCCAGTCAGCTCTGAGAACTCCCTCTGAGGTCCTTCTTCTGCAGGTAGAGAAGAAGGCACTAGAAGGTTTAGAGCTGTCCAGGTGGACGGAGAAGGGGCAGCCGCACAGACACAGCAGGGAGGAACAGAGGGGAGAGCTGTGAGATGGAGCAGGGGGTGACAATGGGGACTGTCTTCCACCTCCCAGATGCCAGGAGGGGATGGCTGAAGAGACCTCCTGATGACACTGCAGGCATTCAATATGGCGACTCCTACCCTGCTCGCGCAGGACTGGGTCTTGGGGCAGCCCCAGAACAAAGGACAAAAGCAACGCCGCTCCTATTGCTCAAGCCGTTCCCCTGCCCTCAGCACCCCCAGACATTGGTGGGGCGCCACCCCCCCAGTGACTGGCTCTGATCCTTCCAACACTGGCTCACGTGCCTCTTCCCTCCGGGTAGCTCGGCTGCCTCCTCTGTTAAGAACTCCAGTCCTGGAGTCTGCCCGGCAGCCTCCTGACCAACCCTTTTGGCTTTGGCCCCACTTGCCTGAAATCCTCCACTGTCACAGGTTACGCTAGACGGGATGGTTGTTGTGTTCCCCCTTCCGATATGGAAAGTAAAAAAAAAAAAAAATCCACTCACCCCCGCACGTATTTCTACTTATGTACAAACGGAAAATGTCCTTCTCCACCAAAGATGGTGTATATTTGAGAACATGTGCAAAAAAAGAAAATGAGAAAAGCAATGAAATAGATGCACTAATTTTTTTTTTCCTTATCCCAAGTAATTGTCTCATCAACCTCAGTTAAAAGCCACCTGGAAGGTTTTTGAAGGACCTTTGGCTCAGATGTGCCATTGACACCAGATGTAGGCTGGAATACATTGTTTAATCCCAATAGTGAGTTGTGTCCTTTAATAAAAAAAATAAATGCACAGATGAAAGCTGTTGATGCTTTGTGTAGGTTGGAATAGATTTTTAAACCCTGATTGTGAGTCTTAATTACCTAAAATAATTATTCTTAGGGATGAAAGTCAAAGAAAAGTGAATTAAGAAAATTGTCCATAGCTGGGCATGGTGGCACACACCTGTAACCCGAGTACTTGGGAGGCTGAGACTGGAGGATCACAGGTTCGAGGACAGCCTCAGCAGTTTAGCTGCTAAGAGTCTCACTAACTTGCTGAGATTGTCCTCGAATTTGTGATCCTTCTGTCTCAGCCTCCCAAGTACTAGGATTACAGGTGTGCGCCACCATACTCGGCTGAAAATATTTTTTTAAAAAAATAAAAGAGTGGCAGGGTGTGATGTTTCTAAATAATAAGTAAGTAAATAAGTAAAAAGACTGTGGATTTAGTAGAAATCCCTGGGTTCAAAACCAGTATCAAAGCTGGGCTTGGTAGCATATGTCTATAATTCCAGTACTTAGGAGGCTAAGACAGGAGGATTGCAGGTTTAAAGCTAGCCTCAGAAACCTAGTGAGACCCAGTCTTCAAATATAAAATAAAATAGAACTGGGGATACAGCTCAGAGGTAGAATGCCCCAGGTTCAATCCCCAATACCAAAAAAAAAAAAAAAAAAAAAAAAAATCTAAGATGTTTTCTCAGACAGCAGAGAGTGAAGAGAATTTTTTTTTTTTTGGTACTGGGGATTGAACTCAGGGGCATTCTATCTTTGAGCTATACCCCCAGCCCTATTTTTTATTCTTTATTTTAAAATTGGGTCTCACTAAGTTGCGGAATGCCTCACTAGGTAGCTGAGGCTGGCCACGAACCCGGATCCTCCTGTCTCAGCCTCCCAAATGCTGGGATTACAAGTATGCGCCACCATGCCCAGCTTGAAGAGAAGTTTATTTCCTGATTCTAAATCTACTAAATTCAGTCTGACATATATAAATATATATAAATAAATATATATCAAAAAGTCCCAATACCAATTTTTCTAGTAGATTATAATATATTGCATATTATATATATATAATCTATATTGCAATATACAGTGCATATTGTATATATATACAATCTAGACTACAACATATATTGCATATTGCGTACATATATAAAATCTACTAGATTATATATAATATACTAGAATATATATATACTTAGCTAAACTAAAATTTTCTAGCTGGATTTTAAATTTCTCCTCCAGCCCTAGGATAAAGCGTGGAATTGGGTGGTAATACAATGGTTATGTGCTGCTTAGAACATGTCTCTTCACATCCAATACGGGTACCAAAAGTGCAGATAACAAATATGCAAATAACAGTGGTGCTTCTTGTACTGGGGACCCTGCGACCCAACAGCAGTCCCACCAGATGACAGCTGTTAAGTGACAAAGATTAGGCTGGTGTTTCTACGGTTCTAGCAAGATCTTAACCGGCTTAGTCGACCTCAAACCCAGCTGAAAAATAGTTCTAGCAAACATAGTTTTAGACGTCTTATTGTTTTTCCTGCTTCCCCATCAAAGTGAAACAGCCTTAAAAATAGCATTCCACGAGGCCAGAGGTCAGCAAAATTGTCCCACGAGTGCTTTGAACTCCTTGTCACCTCCAATTTCTTTTGCAACTGAGTAAGTTCACTGGAGAGATTACTGGCGAGGGGGTTAACAGCCTACATGGCAAAACAGGATGTGTTGCCACCAGAGCCTTTCCTTTGCTGCAATCTACTGGAATTAATTGGTCTTGGGGTTTTTTTTGTGTTGTTAGTGGTGGTGGCGGTGGTGACAGTGGTTTCTCTCTCTCTCTCTTTTTTTTTTCTATTTGAGAGTCTCAAATGGGCAGACACAGAAACCACCTATTTGCATACAGCTTGGCCTGAGCAGGGTGAACTGAGGACACGCCAGGCCCCTAGCCTGGCAGAGGCAGGAAGTCAGCTGCAAGAAGCACTTACTTCGCAAGCCTGAGTGGCCATTTCTTTTCTTCTCTCTCTCTTTGTCATGCACTTTTGGAAGAAAACCCAAGTTTACTTCTTAACACAGAACACAGAAGCCGAGAAGGGGTTGGGGAGTGAAAGCAGCCTGCTCACTTTTTGCAAAATCACTTAGTTAGAGATACGCATGCTATCGAGTCGGAAATGGTTCGAGGCAGGTGGCAAGGGGCAGGCCCAGGGGATGAAGATGAACCACGGCAGACAATGCCACGGTAATTTGTCACTACACCTGGAAAAGTTCCCGGTTTCAAGGGACACTTCTGTAGCAGGAATGGTGAGAAGCTTAGGGACACCGAAACGACCCCCCGAGAAATGACTGTGTCCATTTAAGGCAGCTTGGTCCTTTCTCACCAATGCAGTTTGGTTCTTTCTCGACATGCAGTTAGGCTCTCCCAGATTTCCTTTTTTCTCTAGATTTGAATCTCTTTCTCATATAACAGTCTCCTTGCGGCTGGCTATAAAGTTTGCAGCCTGCTGTCTGGTGCCAGGGACCCCATAGGCGATGTGCCCAGAGGCACGAATGGGCAACTTTGTTCTGGTGAGAGCCGCAGAAAGACAACAAGAAAAGTGTATTTCTGTGGGCAAAACTGGGCCAAGACTCGGGCCCTCTCCGTCACATGAAACAACCAATTCTTCAGCAGCAGGAAAGCTTCATAATGCAGTGTATTTATACGTTGCCTCGTTCCAAGGAACAGAAAGTATTGGGGAATTACAACAGGAGTGAAGTGTGTGGTCACACTTAGATGTGCATATAAACTTCACTGTTATGAGAACATGCCATCCTTTTTATAGCTATCCTGAATTATTATTTTTTCCCCACATCAGAGTGGGCCCTGGTAAAGAATCTCATCCCAGACCTGTAGAGAGCTTTAAATTAGTGAATAACGTACAGGTTCAGGGGGCTTTCCAGAATCACATGGCCACAGCATCATAGTCCTATAAAAATTCCCATGCTACAAAATGATTATCTTTCCAAGTTTTATTAATATTTTACCCATGCCAAGTTGCTATATATATATATAGCCAAATTGCTATATATGTGTGTGTGTTTCCACATATATGTGTATATCTGTATATTTATATATGTGTGTATATGCATATATATATATAATTTTTTTGGTATTGGAGATTGAACTCAGAGGCATTCTACACGCTCCAAGCTATATTTCCCAGCCCTTTTTATTTTGAAACAAGGTCTCCCTAAGTTGCTGAGGGTCTTGCCAGGTGGCAAGAGGGTGGTTGCAAACCTGTGATCCTCCTGTCTCAGCCTCCCATGTACTGGGATTACAGACATGCACCACCACTCCCAGATGCGAACTATATTTTTAACAAAAATCAATAATTTATCACCTGAAGAGCTATTACTTATCCCTCACCCGGTCACCAGTTAAGTATCTCACCCTAGTTGGACAGGGCGAGCACTTCATGACAAGCATGCAATTCACAATGGTACTTCTGCAAGGGTAAATGACTACATCTGATGGAATTTGGCAATTGATTTGAATGCCAACACCAAGCTACTACACACATCCTTTTAAGGGTCAAGGGTCCTGTTCTACAACCTGAGTTGTAGAACAAAGAGAACTCAGAGATTCAGCAAAGGACTGCCCTAGAAGACAGGGGCTTGCCTTTCTTCTATATGATTTGTAAGGTGGATATTTTCGAATTACTAGAATAAACCATGATCCAGCAAAGTTCCGTTTCCAGTGACCAGGGAGATTTACATTTCATTAATCTTTTCCACTAGAATGATATTCTCTTTTTTTAGTTTATCTAACAATTTATTTTTGTCATTGTTATTGTTGTACTGAACATTGAACCCAGGGGCATTCTATCTCCAAGCTACACCCCAGCTCTATTTTTTTCTTAATATTATTATTATTATTATTTTATTTTGAAACAGGATCTCGCTAGGTTGTCTAAACATCTCACTCCTTGCTGACACTGTCCTGGAATCTGCGATCCTCCTGTCTCAGCCTCCCAAGTACTAGGATTGCAGGCATGCACCACCATGCCCAGCTTCTAATGACTTTTAATACCATACCTTTTTTTCCTGGGCTTTTTAAAAGCATGTTTTAGACGCCAGGATAAATCATGATAAATTGCACATGATGTCTTTCCCATCAGAGGTCATAAAACGAGTGTTTTTAGAACATGTGTTTTGTGGGTGTGCAATCAACGTGCATTGGTTGGGATGAATTCTGTTTGTCATGGGAAATAAAAGCCATTACATGTCCACTGTAAGGGGCTGGCCATTACAAGCCAGCCTGGCAACGTGGTTCAGTGTGTAGAGTTCTTTGGAACCATATAGACACATCCAAGTTTTATGCTGTACGTAGTTCTTTAACTATGTAGGCAAATTTCTTAATTGTTTTTAGCTTCATTTATTAATTCCTGGAATAGTGATAACAACCCTCACTGGGTGGTTAGAAAGATTAGCTATTTAGAATGCAATGCCCAGAACAATCAATAAATCATTGATAGGGAGAGAGAGTCATATTTCTCTTAACAACGGGATGCATTCTGAGAAATTCACCCTTCAACCATTTCATAATTGCTAATTGTGCAAACATCACAGACTGTACTTCCACAAACCTGGATGACGTATGTTAGTCACTCAATGTGGCCTCTTGATGAAATCAAGGTCATGGTAAATAGAATGGGCATGAGACATTGTCTTGCAGGAAACTTTTTGTATAAGAAAAAGTATAGCAGGAATACACTACAAAATAATGGCAAAGGTATAATATAGTAAACACATTAACCAGTGGCATCGTCATTTATTATCATTATCAACTATCATGTACTATAGTTGTGTGTATTGTGTTTTTTTTTTTTTTTTTTTTTTTTTTTTGCGGTACCGGGGATTGAACTCAGGGGCATTCTACCTCCAAGCTATACCCCCAGCCCTATTTTTTATTCTTTATTTTGAAACCGAGTCTCACTAAGTTGCGGAGTGCCTCACTAGGTAGCTGAGGCTGGTCGCGAACCCGGATCCTCCGGTCTCAGCCTCCCAAATGCTGGGATTACA
>PVLC010038568.1:0-14154 GCA_004027655.1 Graphiurus murinus | reverse complement strand
AAAAAAAAAAAGTAACAATGGCAATAGTTATAAAAGTTAGAGAGGATCCGGGTGTGGTGGCGCACGCTTGTAATCCCAGCATTCGGAAGGCTGAGACTGGAGGATCCGGGTTCAAGGCCAGCCTCAGCTACCTAGTGAGGCACTCCACAACTTAGTGAGACCCGGTTTCAAAATAAAGAAAAAAAAAAATAGGGCTGGGGTTATAGCTCAGAGATAGAATGCCCCTGAGTTCAATCCCTAGTACCGCAGAAAAAAAAAAAGAAAGAAAAAAAAATTGGACTGGGCATGCCCCTGGGTTTGATCTCCAGTACCACAAAAAAAAAAAAAAAAAAAAAAAGTCTAGCAAGAGAGCCGTTGAACTTTCCCAGTTTCCATCAGAAAGATTCAAGAAAAAGAAGAGAAATTCATTCCATTCTTAAATACTCTCTGAGATAGTCAGTTTAAAAGAACCAAATTTTTTATTTTTACTTCTTTATGTAACTAAAATAAATGCATAATTCAGATACCTTCTCCACTTTGGGAGGAGGAGGCTGGGGAATAAACTCAGGACATTCTACCTCCAAGCTACACCCCCCAGTTCTATTTTATTTTTATTTTGAAACAGGGTCTCGCTAAGTTGGCAAGGCTTGGACCTGTGATCCTCTTGTCTTGAACCTGCGATCCTCCTGTCTCAGTCTCTCGAGTACAGGGATTACAGGTGTGTGCCACCATGCCCGGCTCACCTTTTCCATTTTTGAGGACATAGCCTTATCTGCTACCTTTTTTTTTTTTGAGCCATATAGCTGCTTAATGGGGAGCATCTGCTAACTAAAGTAGTTGCGAAGTCCCTCTGAGTCAATGTCATAGCGGCCTCTCCAAGGTCACAGTCGTGTGAATGCACAATGGAACTGGATCACAAAGCAAGCATCTAGTTAGGCGCAGACCCCGGGTTTAAGGACCCGACAGCTGGGGCTGCTCCCTCAACCCCGCTCCTCCCCTGGGCCTGTGCCCCTCCCCTGCCCCGTGTGGACTCGCCGCTCACCATGGTTTCCCCTCGTCCCAGACAGGCTTGAGCCAGGCAGCCGGTGCCCTGGAGCCAGGCTCCTGACCTCTGCCAGCAGCTCACAGGATGGGTCTCGGACGGATGGGTGGAATACCGCTCACAGGACACAGCTTCCACATCTGTAACTAGCCCAAGTGGGCGGCGTGAGGCCGTTTTCAGCATCATTCTGAGTATCCCGCCTTGTGTGTGTAGTTTTCTAAAATGCACACAGGCCACTCCTGAGTGCCCACTAATTTTCAGACATACAAGGGAGAGTGAGAGGGAGACCCCAAACCCCAAGGAGTTTCTTAGGGGGAAGAAATCTAAAAAAAAAGCAAGAACAACCCGGTGTGGTGGCACACACCTGTAACCCAATATGTGGGAGGCTTGAGATAGGAGGATCGCAGGTTGGAGGCCAGGCTTGGTTAACTTAGCCAGTCTCCAAAACTTAGTGACACTCTTAGCAACTTAGCGAGATCCTGTTTCCAAATTTAAAATAAAATAGGGCTGAGGTGCAGCTCAGAAGTAGAATACCTCTCTGGGTTCAATCCCTAGCACCTGGGGTGGAGGGCTAGAACTTCCTATAGCAAGCAGGAAGCAGGACACCTCCAGCTCGAACCAAAGGCTGTGGGCAGCTTTTGGATAGAATAGGAAATGACCCGAGGTCCCCTGCAGCCAGAGGCCCACAGACGCACTGATGGCACTGATCCAGCCAAGCCTGGCATCCAGGGCGTTGTCTGTCGTCCAGGGCCGTCTGTTGTGGCGACGGTCTGCAGCCCGGAGCCTGCGGTGAGTCCCCACATCGGGTCCCAGGTGGAGCAGGGGGTGTTTGGAGGGGCGCCAGCAACAAAGGGGTAGGAGCCCCTGTCCCAGCGCCCGGGCGCGGCCCCCAGCCACCTGGGCACCACCTGCGGTGGCTCAGGAAGGGCCCCTGGCCGTGGATCTGTCCAGGGAAGCCAAGAGTCAATTAAAGTGGAGGCAGGACCACCCTCGGGGCATTTCATTTCCAACAGCCCTGGGGAAAATCAAACAGGACGTTGTTTGGTACTTTGGGGTTTTTGTTTGTTTTGCAAAAATAAATTGGGCAAGGCAGCAGATTGCTATACCCCCTCCAATTCCCATGAAAACCATTCCAGAAAAATACAAAATTGCTTACATTCTTAAATACTCTTGGAGATCATTTTAGTCATTAAAATGACATTTACAGGGTGGTACCAACCCCTTCGTGGTGGTACATGCCTGTAATCCCAGTACTTGGAAGGCTGAGACAGGAGGTTTGCAGGTTGAGGCCAGCCTCAGAAACTTAGCAAGACACTCAGTAACCTAGGGAGATGCTGTTTCAAAACAAACAAAAAAATAAGAAAATAAGAAAGGGCTGAAGGTGTAGCTTGGAGGGGGGCAGTGCCATTCAGTGATTTCTCTCTTTCCCAGCTGAGTTAACAGCTGTTCTGTCAGGAATTTGGAATGGAGGAGGGCCGCCCTGTTCTTAGCCCCTGGATAATTAAAAACAAACAACATCAAAGACCAGCCAGAGCCCAGGAGTCGGGACCTCTGGGGGTGGCCTGGGGGTGTCGCCCGGCTCCCAGGTGATTCCCAGGTAGGAGGCACTTCTGAAACTTTCCATTCCCACACAAAGTTCCTTACAAGTTGACATTCAACTTGTTGTACAAGTTGTTCGTTACAAGATTTCCACGCCAGTAACTTAAAATCCACACACCCACTTCCTTTCCTCCCTGTCGTTTGCAGAAGAGAAAGTTGGAAATGGGAATAAATCGCAGGTTGGAGAAAAGCGCCACCTACGAGGTCTAAGCAGAGGGGATAGAAGGTCACAAAGTTTCCTCCCCCTACGTCAGTCTGGGGAAGCTACTCCTTGGCCTCTGCCTTGAAGGGGCTTCTCCAAGGCTGCCCTGGGTGGGGTGGGGCGGAGTGCACACGACGGGAACCAGGTAGAGTCGTGGGCAGCTTTGGAGCTGGGCTGGGATAGACACAGACACCGCTAAGCTTGCAAAGGATGCTGCGGTCGGGACTTGAACTCCCCGCCCCAGCCCATGACCTTCCAAATTTTATAGACAATGTGATCTACCCGCGGTGGATCGCTCCCTAACAGCTAGACACACCTGGGAGGAGCCCTGTTCTACTGTGCAGCCTGGGGCCTTGGAATCCAACAACCAGGCTGCACAGTTTCTGGAAGACCCGGCAGGAGCCAGGCTCCAGGCCCGACCTCCCGGCCTCTTCCCCGCCCTGGGCTCTCGGCAGGAATGGAGTCCTGCTTTGGGCCAGTAGACTTCACGCTGCTCACGGCACCAGCCCATCTCCAGGAGAACGCCGAGACCCCCGGGCCCTTTCCTGCTCTAGCCACCAGCAAAGCTTCTCCCTCGGGGACCAGACCTTTGTCCCAAGGGGAAATGCACCATTATGAGATGATTCCTTGGGAACAGGAGCTATTATTCAATGATTTCTTAGAGGATCAGGAGAGACGTTGGCAATCAAACTTACAGACTCAGAACCCTGACCCCGCGGCCCTGCAGGTGAATGACACAGGGCCTCCGAGGAGAAGTCGCCTGTCCTTTCCCATCCCACCAGCACCGTCCTACCTGGGATCCAGAGGGGCAGCTCCCTCTTAGGATGCCTGGGGCGGCCTTCCAGCCCCAGGAGTCTCCCTCGAAGCAAGGCCTGACTCCCCCTCTGTCTTCACAACAGCGGCTGCAGCCCTCTTACTGCATGGCGGCCAGCCTTCGCCTTTACCGGAAGAGCACGCTTCCCTCCCTCCTGAGCAGCTGCCCGCCGCGTGGTCCCCAGGAGCAGGTAACCTCCAGATAGCTGGCCACAGGGGAGACAGGCAACTGCATTAGGATGACAGACCTGGCGGGCCCCACCGCTCTCTGCCTCTTCCTTTATGTGGGACTGCGTTCGGATGACAGGTTTGGGGTGCAGGAAAGTATGTGGGCATCCAGGAAGATCATCTGGGGTACAGACCCCACCTGTGTTGCAGCACGACAGCCACTGGGAGAGACATGCGTGTCCTGAAGCCCCAGGAGGCATCTGCTGCTTTCTGCTTCTCCCGCTGGTGGTCTTAGAGATGGAAGGTCAAATGTTTATTTTAATACAGTTATCACTTGTTTTTTTTTTTTTTTGCGGTACTGGGGATTGAACTCAGGGGCATTCTACCTCCGAGCTACACCCCCAGCCCTATTTTTTATTCTTTATTTTGAAACCGGGTCTCACTAAGTTGTGGAGTGCCTCACTAGGTAGCTGAGGCTGGCTTCAAACCTGGATCCTCCAGTCTCAGCCTCCCGAATGCTGGGATTACAAGCGTGCGCCACCATGCCCGGCTCAGTTATAACTTGTTATAGTAACATGTTAATAGTTAATGTGTTTGTAAAACACCAAACTGAACTCCATGGCAGCCACAAATATCACAGCAAAATCGAGAAAGCCAAAGCACCTTTTAAGGTTTGGCTGAGTCTCCCTGCCAGGTAATAGCCCTTTACCCATGCCAAGATTATCCATGGCCGGGGTTATCCATGACTGAGGTTATCCACGGCCAAGGTTATCCATGGCTGGGGTTATTCATGGGTTATCCATGGCTGGGGTTATCCATGCCGAGGCTTTCCATGGCCGGGGTTATCCATGCCGAGGTTATCCATGGTTGAGGTTTTCCATGGCTGGGTTTTTCCATGGCCGGGGTTATTCATAGCTGAGGTTTTCCATGGCCAGGGTTACTCATGACCGAGGTTACCCAGGGCGGAGGTTGTGTGGAGGGGGTGGTGAGAGTCCTGGTGCAGGGCAGGAGGGAAGAGGGCTTCCTCACATCTCACTCGCCACTCTGAGGCCTGGAAGGACTGCAGTCACAGGACATGGCTCTGGTAGCCCAGGTGTCACCGGCCAGCGCACCTGGGTGGCCGTCCCTTCACCTGTGGGAAGGCGCCGACCCCAGCAGCCCCTCAAGGCCTGGTGCTTCTTCCCCCCACCGCCCTGTTCCTGAGTGCCCGGGGCTCCCTGTCCTACAGCAAGGGCGCAGGTGGGCAGGCGGCCTCTTCTGCTCCAAAAGGTTCACATGTGACAGAGTTCGATGGGGACTGGTCACACGGAGTGGAGAAGTCCAAGGACAGTAGCCGGCTTCTGTCGTGGTCCTGGACAGAGTTTGTCCATTCTACTTCCAAGCTACACCCCCAGCCCTTTTAATTTTGAAACAAGTTCTTGCTGAGTTGCTAAAGGTCTTGCTAAGTTACTGAGGCTGGCCTCGAACCTGCAATCCTTCTGTCTCAGCCTCCCAAGTATTGGGATTATAGGCATGTGCCACCACACCCAGCTTCTGGGGAGGAGAGCTTCTGAGAAAATGGCCCAACTCTGGCTGGTGATTCCTGCTCCTTCCCGAGACGAAAGCGCCAGATTGGCCAGCTGGTGACTCTGAGGTGTGCGGAGGCTGCCCTTGATCTGTGAGACCCAGAGGGGTCGGGCATAGGGCGTGATGTCCCTCTCAGGGCAGTTCTGGTGGGACGGGCCTTGTATATATATATGTTAGTCAAGCTCTACCACCGAGCTACACTCCAGCCAGTGATACACTTTAAAGGGAAATCCAAATTCCTGCCTAGTGGCTGCCTCTGCTTAGCACAGGGTGGCGAGGGGGTTACTACTCTCTCAAATGCTGAACAGGACCCCGGCTGTAAGAATGCCTTGCTGTTTGTTTAGCAGCCGCTCCTCACTTGCTTAAATAGCGTGTTGTGTTTGTGGTTTTTAACAAGTGACTCGCTGTGAGCGCTTAACCAGTCCCCAGGTCACAACACCCCAGGTACAAGTGTTTAAATGCGTGTGTGATTTTAGCCGGGCGTGGTGGCACACGCTTGTAATCCCAGCATTCGGCAGGCTGAGATGGGAGGATCCGGGTTCGAGGCTAGCCTCAACTACCTAGTAAGGCACTCCACAACTTAGTGAGATCCGGTTTCAAAATAAAGAATAAAAAATAGGGCTGGGGGTATAGCTCGGAGGTAGAATGCCTCTGAGTTCAATCCCTGGTACTGCAAAAAAAAAAAAAAAAAAAAAATGCGTGTGTGATTTCAGCTCCAACGCCAGGTGGACACTAGTCTCCAAGGTCAGGAAACATCAGAGCAGACATCAGCATTCCCTAGATAAAAATTCTTCTTCATTTTGCAGAGAGGTGGATGGCGTTTAAGTATCTTAATTATCTCAACTGCTTTTCTTGCAGTATGAAACGCTCTTTATAAATAGCGGGCAGGCGGGCGCAGCGGCCGCCGTGCTGTGCTGTGCTGTGCTGTGCTGTGCTGTGCCAGCAGGTCTTCCTGTTTGGTTCATCCAGGCCTTTCCCTGTCTCCTTCTATTAAACGCTGTGCCCCGATTCCATTGTCTCCTGAGCTGCATTTTTTTTCACTCTTGAAGACAGGAGCTGAGGTCCCTCTCCCTCTTGATGTGGCGCACATTCTCCCTTGAATGTGCAATTCCTACTTTCTTAAATCAATTGCTGTCCACATCTCTGACTGGCACATACTGAAATTCTTTGCCATCATGTAAGCCAAGGAGCCCGCCGATCCTGGGTTGAGGGATCCACCCTTCCCCTGTGACAGCGCTTGGCCACCCACAAATGACTTCAGAGGCATGGACTCTGAATAACATAAGAAAACCCCTTATAGCATTGCAGGATGCTCAGTCAAAGCAACAAAGGAAACTCTGGAGGCTGGAATCGGAGAGTCAGGACTCTTGATTTGCTAGATGTGCTATCTTGAGAAATCTCCATCAGATAATGACGACCTCGATCAGACTGAGGACCCTAAGGAGGAGCAGACCCCCAGAAACTGACTCCGGAGGGTGGGACTGGGCTCCTCCCGATACTCCTCCCCTGCCCAATCCTCATGAAAGCCCCGAAGGCGTCTCTCCTTGAGATGGCCCGCATCCTCCCTTGAAGGTACATTTCCTGCTTTTCTAAATAAATCTATGTCAAGAAGGAGGAGGAGGAGGAGGAGGAGGAGGAGGAGGAGGAGGAGGAGGAGGAGAGAGCTGGTTAAGCAGCTAGGGCTGCCTCAATACCTGTTTTCCTCTCTCTCTCTCTCTCTCTCTCTCTCTCTCTCTCTCTCTCCCTCTTCTCCCCCTCCCTCCATTGCTTCCTTTCCTGGGGATTAAGTGCAGGAGCAGTCTACCTTCAAGCTCCATCCCCACTCCTATTTTATTCTTTTATTTGGAAACAGGCTCTCACTAAGTCGCCGAGAGCCTCACTAAGTTGCTGAGGCTGGCTTCGAACTCGCGATCCTCCGGTCTCAGCCTCCCAAGCACTGGGTTCCCAGGTGTGCAACATCGTCCTCTGAACTGAAGCTCCTGCGGCAGGACGGCCCCAGCACCATGCGGGGCCACAGCTGGCTCTGTGGGCCGCGGGTGCTGGGGAGTCTGCTGGGCTGGTTTCCCCAGGCTGCTCTCCCTGGTCTCAGATGGCGGCTCTGTGCAGTGCCCTAGTGTCTCTTGTGACTGAATTCCCTCTTATGAGGACGCTGGGTTAGGTGAGGCTGCACCCTGCAACCTCAAGTTAGCTTATCCACCGCTTTTAAGGCCTTGGCTCCAAATGCAGACACACTGAAGTCCTGGGGTTGGGGCATCAGCGTGTAAGTTGGGGGCGGGGGGACCTGATTCAGCGCCCAACATCCACAGAGCCAGAGAACGGATTAGTGGTTGCCAGGCGCTGGAGGCGGGGAGCGGGTCCTGACTACTAATGAGCCGCTTCCTCTGCCTCGATGACGCGTCCAGCATCCATGGTGGTGACCTGCCCTGCCTGCCCTGCCCTGCAATACTCTAAAACCTCCCAGGCACGCGGGGCAAAGGGTGGGTTGGGGGCATGGGAAATACATATCTCAATTTTATTTATTTATTTATTTATTTTGCGGTACTGGGGATTGAACTCAGGGGCATTCTACCTCTGAGCTATACCCCCAGCCCTAGTTTTTATTCTTTATTTTGAAACCGAGTCTCACTAAGTTGCAGAGGGCCTTACTAGGGAGCTGAGGCTGGCCACGAACCCGGATCCTCCAGTCTCAGCCTCCCGAATGCTGGGATTACAAGTGTGCGCCACCACGCCCAGCTATATATCTCAATTTTTTAAAAAAGATGATTCTGGGAACCCCAGGAAGAGGTGAGTACAACGGCCGGTGGAGACAGGAGGAATAGGAACCAGATCATGAAGGAGCTGCCTTTCTGTGGCCCCAAGATGCTGGTTCTCTTTGCACAGTCCCAGCCTAGTACCCCTCTGGCTTGGTTCCCCAGGTCCTTTGACAAACAGCCTGCCAGGAGCGCCCCTCCCCCATCACCTCTCAGTCCTGTTGCTCAGATACAGAAATCCAAAGCTCTGCCCAGAGAGAGCGAAGAGGCCAAGAAGCGGAGCCGACCAAGCGCTGAGAGGAGCTGGGGCTGGCGGGGCTAGAGCTGCAGGCACAGGAGGCCCTCCTGGGAGGTCACCGAGGGAGGCTGGGGTGTGGCTGTGCTGGGAAAGACATTTTCCTTCTGGGCTGCCCTGGGACAGGCTATGGGCCATCTTGCCTGGTTCTTCGGGTCTCTCCTTCTTGCCAATGTCTTTTTTGTCTGTAAATATTTACTCGTGTTCTACTGTTTTATGCCTGTTCGTGTCCCTAAGAGAGCTTGGGAAGCTGCAGGTTTGCAGCACTGGTACCAGGACAGGGCAGGAAAGGCTCGCTGTAGGTGCATCCCGCTTCCGGGAAGGAGTTTCTGTGGGGTCTCACAACTGCTTTTACAATCGGCCTTTGACGTGGGCGTATGCATGACATAGAACACACAACTGCACTCCCAGCCAGTTGCAGGGGACATTTTTATTGAGTATACAAAACACCATGGTATAAAAAACTCTAACTCCAAGCCAGGTGTGGTGCACGTGCCTGTAATCCCAGTATTTGGGAGGCCGAGATAGGAGGATTGCAGGTTCTAGGCCAGCCTCAGCCACTTAACAAGACCCTCAGCAATTCAGTGAGACCTTGTTTTCAAATTAAAAAAAAAAAAAATAGAAAGGCCTGGGGGTGTAGCTCAGAGGCAGAACACCCCTAAGCTCCACCCCCAGTGCCCCAAGTCTGACTCTGTAAAAATTATCCTGACTCGAAGTCTGATACACATTTTTCTTGTGTGTTTGTGTGCAACCTAGGATGTCCCGGGTCTTGAAAGATCATCTAAGAAGTCCAATGGTGAGAAGCTCAGAAAGAAACGTTTCTGCACAGATGAAGAGAGACAGGAGGCCGCGCGGCAGATCTTGTTGGAACAGGTAGTCACTGTGTTACCGTGAACACAGGGAATTCGAGGTGCCTGAGATCTCTCTGTGGGCTTAGTGGCAGGAGACACCACCGTGTGTATGCACTAAAAGTCTACAGTTCTAGCAAAGTCCACACTTCCTTTGAGAGCGTGGCATCCTAACGCGGTGTTTCAAGTCAGTTTTCCGTTATATGAATGCCTGGGAAAGATTCTGAGCAGCTTTGGTCCTCCGAGGTCGGAGGAGAACGCGCTGAGCTGATCGTGCTCCCAGGTGCTCCCAGGTGAAGCCGCTTAGCTGAACCGCCCTCCCGCCGGTCCTTGTTCTGCGGCGCCCTCTGGCGGTGGAGCGAGGAAGCGGCGCACCTGGAGCGCAGGGCCGGACCCTTGCTGGCTCTTGCAGCGCCGGGTTCCGCTGCCACCTCGTCCTCGGGGGTCCTCCAGACCCACCCTGGAGCTTTAAATCGAGAAGCTTGGGATGCGAAGAGAGAAGCTGCGTCCTACACTGAGCGCCCTTTTGAGGCCAGGATGCTGGGGAGGGCGACCCTCCCTCCAACAACCTCCCCAGTTAACTGCACACTGGGGAGCCCCCCCCCCCCCAGCCACACAAGGCGACCTCCCCAGCTAACAGGACTCTGGGGAGAAAGACCATCCCCCAGTCGTCCCCGCCACCTCCAAGCTAACAGACCCTGGGCGGTTGATCCTCCCCACCCTCCTTCTGAGGGCGCAGAGGAGGCGCAGCTTGGAGCCTTCCTTAGGAAGGAGTCGGTGGTGGGCTGAGAGCCCTGGGGACGTCAGAGGCGCCTGCTGGAGACCATGGGCAGTGACAGGGGCCCAGGCATCGTGACACCCTGGCCAGAGAGACTAGGGGCGCGTCCTGGCCACTCACCCCCTGCAGAGTGGTGTGGCACCCTGCCCCAAGGTCTCTGCGCAGGCCTGTGGCTCAGGCTCATACTTGTACCCAGATTTGGGGTTTGTTGAACACCTAGGGTCGTGCTTGCACCAGTACCGAGGGAGTGACTCGGTGGAGCTGGCGAGTGGGGGGCGGGGTGCACTGCGCTCAAGCAGGAGCAGCTGCACAAGACTCCCCGGGTTGGATATCCGAAGCCCCCTTTAAAGTGCTTGAGCCTCCAGGCTGCCAAATGTCCTACCATTTTCTGTATCTTACAGCTTTCTAGATCTCCAATTAAGCAAAATAAAGAAAACATTTTTCCTTTATTTTTGCTCAAGGATCAAAATAATTAGGGGAGAGGTCCACAAATTTCTAAAATCGATAGAAACCTAAAATGCCAATACTAGAGACAGAGTAGGCCCCTGAGCCCCTCAGCACCACACTCTTGTGCCCCCCCTTCCTGACAATAAATACATAGGCACACACAAACAGACACAAAAACTAAGAAGACAGAAGAAACAAAGGGTCAGGCATGAGAAACGTTTCTGTAGCATACAGGAGGATACATCTAAATAAAGAGCACCATATAAAATAAATTTACTTTTAATACAGGAGGAAAAACAGCCTAATCTATGGTCTTAAGCAGTTGTAGGAAATTTATGCCATCTCACACAGAGAGCATTCTGAGACTGGCAAAGATTGCTTTCAGATCAGAAATGCTATTGATGCTATTTTTTTTTTTTTTTCGGTACTGGGGTTGGAACTCAGGGGCATTTTACCTCCGAGCCACATTCTCAGCCGTATTTTTAATTCTTTATTTTGAAACAGGATTTCACTAAGTTGCAGAGTGCCTCACTAAGTAGCTGAGGCTGGCCCTGAACCCGGATCCTCCTGTCTCAGCCTCCCAAGTACTAGAATTGCAAGCGTGCACCACCACACCTGGCTTTGCATTTTTTTTTTTTTTTTAATGAGCAAAAAATGCAGCTTCAACCTAGCAAATCTACTTCTAGAAATCTGTCTACATGCTCCGTCAGCACAGGGACAAAATTATCTGTGCACCATGTTATTAATTGCAACATGATTTGTGATAGCAAGAGAGACTGGGAAACCACCAAAGTATCCGTGTGTAGTGGGCAGGGCCACAAAGCTACAAGAAGAAAGCTGAAAATCTATGAGCACTGATAGGTTAAGACCCCCAGGATGAGGAGGAAAAGAACAAGGGAAGAAGAGAAAACAGAGGAACATACTGTTCAATGGATGAGGAAGAACAAGAATACACGTTTACAGAACTAGAAAATAATAAAGATGCTTATCTGCAGGGGACATGTTAAGAGAGAAAAATGGAATGAGAGTGTCACTTCAATAATTACCCTCTAATCCTCTTCAATTTTTATAACACGTAACTGTATCATGTAATTAAATCAAGCAAAAAAAAAAAAGCAGCCTTAAGATTGAAAAAACTGTAAAAATTGAACCGAATTGTATATGAGATTGGTAACATCACTGCGATCTACAAATATTTTATTTACTTTATTATATATTTGTCTCAGAATATAGTATAAGTGCAAAAGGAATTACAAAGAAGACTTAAACTTACTTGAATAATTTTGTTAGTAATAATACTAGAATTATTATTTTGAAATTATCTAAATGATAATTAGTTATTTAGGTGCAAGAGGGATGAAGAACTCTGACCCCAAACCCACTCTCCACAGAGTGTGTATTCCTATTAGTAGGAATGACATTTAGTGATTTTGCTGCAAAATAGGGGATGCAAAAATGAATAGAATTGAAAGGTGAAATAGATAATCCACAAATATGCTTGGAGACATCAACACACCTCTTTCAACAACTGATAGTGCAAACAGACAAAATCACCAAGGAAATAGAGGAATTCCACAGCATCACCAACCAACAGGGAACAGGTGGAAACTTCCTAAACAAGACCCAAAGCTCGGGAAATTAAAACAAGAATTGATAAATGGGATGGCATTAAGTTAAAGAGTTTCTGCATATCAAAGGAAACCATCAGGAGTCTAAAGAGGAAGCCTACAGAATGGGAGAAGATCTTTTCCAGCTATCCTTTTGATAGAGGACTAACACCTAGAACATACAAAGAACTTGAAAGACTTTACAGTAAACAAACAAACAAGCAGAAAACAAAACAAACAAACAAAAAAACCCAAATAACCCAATCAAGAAATGGGCAACTGAATTGAATAGACACTCCACAAAAGAAGAGATACAAATGTCCAATAGGTACATGAAAAAATGTTCAACATCATTAGCAATCGGGGAGATGCAAATTAAAACTATACTCAGATTCCATCTAACCCCAATCAGAATGGCAATCATCAAATAACAATAAATGTTGATGAGGATGTGGGGAAATAGGAACTCCTCTACACTGTTGGTGGGATTGCAAACTAGTTCAGCTGCTATGGAGACCAATGTGGAGATTCCTTAGAAAACTGGGAAGGGATTCACCATATGATCCAGCTATACCACTCCTGGGTATCTTTCTAAAGAGACTGAAACCAGAGAACTACAGTAATATACGCTACCCATGTTCATAGCAGGGCAATTCACAATGGCCAAATCGTGGAACCAACCCAGATGTTCACCCTGAATGGAATAGACCAATTCCTCCAAAAACCCAAATAGCACAATTCACCCACTATGAAACAGATAAGTAAGATGGTCCCATAACTCTTAAGGAGATTGCATTTGTAACTTTAGAACTTCCAAAAAGAAGTTTGTAAGCCTATGCGCTTTCCTGGAAAATTCTATCAAATGATTAAAGGGTAATAACATCAATCGAATAGTCTTATCCAGAGAAGGAGTAAACATTTCCCAGCTCATTTCACGAACCTAGTGCTAGCCTAATATAAAAACCAGACAATAGACAGGGCTCTATGGAGCCTGCCTGTAATCCCAGCTACTTGGGAAACTGAGGCAGGAGGATCACAAATTCAAGGTCAGCCTCAGCAACTTAGTAAGATACTGTCTCAAAAATGAAAAAATAAAAAGTAGTGGGGATATATCTGACTGATAGAGTGTCCTGAGGTTCAATCCACAGTGCCCTGCAACCAAACCAAGCAAAACCAAACCCGACAGCACAAGAGGACAACTACATGCCAACATCCCTCACGAATCTCATGAATACACACATAAAAACCCTTAAGGAAATGTTAGCAAATGAAATTGAACAATACTTAAAAAGAATAGTATGCCAAAACAAATAGAACTCATTCCAGATACGCAATACTGGTTTCATGTTTAAAAGTCATTCTATCTCATCCACTATGTTAACAGGCTTAAAGGTCATATGATCATATCAATTAATACAGAAAAAAAGTTTTGACAAAATTTGACACTTGTTCATGATAAAAAAAAAATTGCCTGGTAATTGGAATAGAGGGGAATTTTCTTGATAAAAATCTATATAAAAACCACATAGCTAATATCATATGGAACTATATAATAAATTATCTAGCATTATACTGAAAGACTGGATGCTTTTCCTCTAAGATTGGGGACAGCACGAGAACATCCACTCTTACCACTCGTATTCAACATATAACTAATTCAATAAGCCAAGAAATGGAAGTAGAAGCTATGTAGGCTGGAAAAGAAAAAATAAAAATGCAATGGCTCCAAAAAATGAAATACTTAGGTTTAAATCTAAAAAAAAAAAAAAAAAATGAACAGGGTGTGTATGCGGAAAGCCACACACTGATGATAAAAGAAATCAGAGTCTAAATAAATGGGGAGACATGCCACGATGACCCCAGATGCCGGTGAAGATGTAGGAGACGATGAGGCCACTAATACTTTGCTGGTGGGACTCTAAAATGGTGCTCCAGCTCCCGAAAAGGGCCGGGTCACCGCCTGCCTGCCTTCCCTCCTTCCATCTGTCCTTCCTTTTGTTTTCTCTCTCTCCTCTCCTCTCCTCTCCTCTCCTCTCCTCTCCTCTCCTCTCCTCTCCTCT
>PVLC010038566.1:0-14692 GCA_004027655.1 Graphiurus murinus | reverse complement strand
CAGAAAAAATATTTAAAGCATTAATGACCAAAAATTAAAGTAAAATTAAAATCCATTGATCTAAGAAACACAACATACTTAGGCACAAGAAATATGAAGAAAACTGCCTCAAGACATATTGTAACCAAATTTGCTTTAGAACTAATGAAAAGAGAAAAATCACAGAATCAGAAAAAGGGGAGAAAAGATACATCATGTATAAGGACCAAAGATAAGAATGACAGTAATCTTGTGAGAAATAATACACACAAGAAGACTTAGTAAAGTAGTTTTTAAAGTAATGGAAGAAGAAACTATAAACCTAGAATTCTATACCCAGTGAAAATATCTTTCAAAAGCAAAGGTGGTGGGGCAAGAGGTAGATAGGAAAGTTCTGTACCTCCTACTCAACATCACTGTGAACCTAAAACTGCCCTAAAAGCAAAGTTTATCATAAAAAATGGTAAAATAAGAAATTTTCAGGCTGGGTTTGGTGGCACATGCCTGTAATTCCAGTACTTGGGAAGCTGAGACAGGAGTTCACAGGTTTGAGGCCAGTTTCAGCAATCTAATGAGACCCTCAGCAATTTAACAAGACCCTGTTTAAAAAATAAAAAATAAAAAAGGCTGGGATGTAACTTAGAGGTAAAATCCCCAGTTTAAAAAAAAAAAAAACCTTTTCAGATGTACAAAATCCGAATAATTCAGCAGTATAGATGTTACACAAATTCCTTCAGGTAGAAAAACAAATGCTTTCAGATGGAAATTTGAGGTCATGAAATAACCCAGAAATGGCAATTGTGTGTGTGTATTTGTGAGTGTGTGTATAATTTTTCTTATATTTTATATTTCTTTAATATATAATTGACTTTTTAAAGCAAAATACTACTACTCACAAAGGTCTGATACGTAGGTACCATTATCACCATCTTAGAGATAACAACACTCAGACTCATACAAGTAGAAAAACTTAGCCAAAGTCACAGGAACCTGACATCAAAGTCCATATTTCTCTTGCAAAAGTTGCATTTAATCCTAACTATGAGATTTATTAACACTTTTTTACCAACTATATGTTGAGAAATTTGAGGAGGCTTAAGAAGGTATCAATCAACTAGAATTGATCTGAACTGAGAACCTCCTTACAGGAAAGAAGTCTGAGGTCAACAGATAAATTTCCAGTCTATCTCACCACTATTTCTTGTTCCCTTTTCTTTCTGTATCAATACTGCATTCCCAATGGTTCATTTTATGCCATCTAATACTGTTCATCCCTCTCTTTCCTGGAGCAGAATTTCTCCAACTGGGCTTCATGAGAGATTAATGCTCTATTAACTGTGTTCCATGGTGAAACTTAGTGAGAACAGTAAATTAAACAAGCTCATTTTCTATAGGACATCATAGACTCTTAAATATGTTGGCATATATGATAAATCTCTAAGAGAGGAAAGAAAATACATGGCATTTCCAATACTAATTTCAGCTGAGGACACTTATTCGTGCAACTCTTATGGATACAATATAACTTAAATACTCTCTATTGGCAATCAAGGTATCAGGTGATCAGAGCAGGATACAATTCTTAAGATTCATATAATCTTAGCATTTTTCCTTAATTTTCAATAATTCAGGTATGCATCTGAATAAGGTCACTGGTTGCAAGAGTCTAGAAATACCCAGAGTTGCTGTTCATTTTTCTGGAATTAACAGGTAAATATTGTTATGTTATGCTCCAGAGAAGAGACTGATATCACCACAAGAAGACTTTTGGAAATGAAACATTTCTAAATTGAGGGTAAACGTTATATTTGCCAGCTTGATCCTTTTGTCCTTCTTGTTAACGCCCGCATTGATTACTATGAGATACCAGTTGTTATGGTGATAAGAGAAGGGCTTCACTGGGTGGAAATGCAGAAAGATGCAGCTAGGAGGAGAATCTAAACCAATGCTTCTCACATGTTAATGTCTATGTGAGTCACTGGGGTTATTGTTAAAACCCAGATTTACATTTAGCAAATCTGAGATGGGATCTGAGATTGTATGTTTCTAAGAGCATCCTCATAAAGGCAATGCTTATATTTCTGGCCAATGGACTAGATTTTGAGTTGCAAAGATGTAGTCTAAAAGTTGCATACTCTTTTGGACTAGGCTTGATGCTGATGGACCCGATGTGAAAGGACATCAGAGAGTCACTGAAGTTTTATGCTATACTATAAGCAGGACTAGTCTCTGCTCTCCATAAGAAATAATCAGTGTTTTTCCATTTTCCACCTGGAGCCTATGACCTATTTTATCTCCCTCTGTGCTCCCCAAGAAGCAAGGAAGGTCATAACAATTCACAGCCTGCGCTTCCAACCATGAGACACAAAACCCCCATGCTCTACCCTGGATTTTGGGGTCCTCCATAAATTGCTCCTACTTATCTTCATGTTCTTTTCTACCATTGTGGTTCCTTTCAGAATGTACTCTTTATATAACATCAGATTGCTTGCTTTTCTGGGAATTTTTTTTTTTTAATATCAATCTTTCTCATTCCCTTTGTCTTTGAAAAAAACTATTCTTTCTCTTTGGAAAAAAAACAAAACAAACAAAAAAAAACTCTTCTTTCCTAAATGCAGACTCACATGTTCTGCAAAGCCCAGTTAGTTCAAGCTCTGTTTTCTCTGAGACATCTTCCTAAGTGCCCTCGCCAGCCAGGGACACACAACTAAATGCACAGCCCAGTCCACCTGACTCTATGGTTGAGGCTTTCACCCTGGAGTTTCTCTGCCTGCAAGCAAAGGTGGGAACATTTTAGAGAAGAAATGAAAGTAGGCTGGTCAAACTGTGTATAGAAGAGAGATCTCCTTTAGACCACATTTAGATCTGGGTTTGTAGCATACTGATTGAAGGGAAAACATAGATTCCTAGGACGTTGAAAGCAGTTTGGGTACCCAATCAGCATATGGAATTTAGTCTACAGGTCCTAAATATGTAAGCGAGGCTGCCTAGACAATCTTTCTTGTTGCAAGCATGCAGCAAAATAATACGTAAGAACTAGCCACCACTGTACTACAGATAAGACACAACGCCTTGAACTGGGTGAACGACCCACCTGTCTCTATTTTCCATGTTATCTACAACCTACTTTACTTTCTAATTACATGGCAGGCTGATCAAAATCCTTCCAAAGTTTTGCATAAAGACATTCCCTCCTGGAGGAAGGTGTCTTGTCCAGGCTGATCCTCAATCCAGATAAGTAACAGAGAGAATGAAGGGCCAGCAGGGGAGAAAGGACTTGTCTCCTGCCCATATGAGATGGGGAATAAATCTTCTCTAGGTTTGCAGTGAGACTGGACACCTCTCTTCCTCAACACATGCTATGGTCGGTAGAATAAAGGTTTGTTAAGGTTCAGAAGCAGAAGGGAATGTGTTTGGAGAATTTGCTCGCATGACTGAAGTCACATATTTGAAGAAATTGTCTACAGAAGAGGGGAAGTTGAGGATGCAGGTCCAGCCTAGTGGACAGTCTATCTGATCTGAGATGGACTGAATAGGTACAAGTGGGACCTGCTCACTGTCCTCACAGAGCTTATAGGGTAATGAGGAAAAACAAAAGTGCATCAGTGGTGTTTCCCAAATAGTCATGTTTACCCATGTATTAGTCAGGGTTCATTAGCATAACTCATGGGATGGATATATATATATTGCAAAAGGGGATTTATCAAATCAGTCCAAAGCATTGTAGTCCCAAGTGGCTGCCTACATGTGGAGAGCTGGAAGAATCAGCAGCTGGTTGAGCTGTCTAAGAGCTGAAGTCTCAGAATCAGAGCAACCAATAATTCAGTCCCAGTCCAAGATTGAAAGGCCAGGAAATTCTCTAGAAAAACAATGGTGAAAGTCCAGTTTGAAGAGCAGAAGGGCTGAAGGCCAAGATCCCAGGTGAGAGCAGATGGGCTTTTCTCAGGAAGAACCGCACATACTTTATGCAGCTTTCTCCTTCCTTTTATACAGGCCCTGTGCTTATCAGAAGAGTACTGCCCACATTCAGGGCAGGACTTCCCCTTCAGTCTGCCATGACATAAGTCAATCATCTCATCAACACACCCAAGTCAAGCTGGCAGTCCAGATTAACCATCACAACCCACATCCTCAAAATGTTTGAAAATCAGGTCTTAGCAGGTGCGATTAGTTAAGATGGGGTCATCTTGGATTAAGGTTTGCCCTAAATCAAATAACTGATATAGTTTTAAGAAGAGGAGAGGGTGCACAGGGACATATTCTTAAAAGAATTCTATAAGGAAATGGAAGCCATTGACATGTCAAATGCCTAAGATTTGGGCAACCACCAGAAACTAGGAGAGAGGCACGAGATGGATTCTAAGAGCCCTCAGAAAGAACCAACCCTGCCCACACCTTGATCTCAGTGTTCTGGCCTCCTGAATCATGAGAGAACTAATTTGATTTACTAGAAGCAATCACCAATTTAGGGTGATTTGTTGGGGGCAGTACTAGGAAATTAATATAACTGGGTCACAAACTTGCACATAATACCCAGATTGCAAAGAAAACACACCCATTTCCATTTTTCTGAATTAGCCCCATAATCCTCATCACTCTTCACCCCGAGGTAGAAACTCAAATTGAGTTGCATCAGGTTCACGTGGGTCTGATACAATCCTGTAACCCATCTTTGAAGGGAACTCAGCTTCTTCCCACGACTTCCAATTTCCTCCCCCTCTCCTTACACTTCCTCCTCATTGGGTACTTGGATGGGATCCGGAGGTGGGTGTACGTGGTGCTAAGGTAGCAGGGAAGGGAGGGGCCTCCTGGGATCTACCCCATCAGGCCCCAGCACTGAATCCTGGCTCCTCTGGTCTCCATGGAGACGCCCCTTACTGCCTGGTTGCTGAGCACCCTGCTGGCTGTAGAGGAGGAAGCCAGAGACAGGTGAATTGGAGGGCTCTGCGTTCCCCCCACCCTGGCAGGACCTGTGATGGGCTCTTCTCTGCTCCTCATCTCAGGCTCTGCATCCCTTTGGGGGTGAGTGCACCCTTCCTCCCCTGGGATCTCCCTGCAGCACACGCCACTTTGCCTCTGATGCAGCAGCTCTGAAGGCAAACACCCTAGTCACTCTCAGATAACATCCAAAACCCCTCGGTGACTCAGAAGAACTCAAGCTCCTTCCATTCCCCACAAGAGCCCAGGGAAGTGCAAACTTCTGTCCCAGACTAACTCGACCTCTCCCCAGCGTGCCCCGCCTCGGCTCTGATGCAGCACCCCGTGTTTGCGTGGGGTGCGTCCTCTAAACCCCTCTGCTCTCAGACCCCCAAATAGGAAGCAGGAAAAGAAAAACTCTCTTCTGCCTTTCTCTTCCCCATCAGTCTAGTGGCTCCCCCTCCTTGCACTTCATCCAGAGAGGTTGATTAGGATGCATGCGTGGTGCCACCTGCTCCTCTGAGCAGCTAACTCCTTCCTTCCTAGCCCACCTGAAGCAGCAGAAGTGGGACTTCCTCAGCTTCTTCCTCCTCTCTCTCCTGATCCTTGCTCTGCACCCTTCTCCTTCCCCACGTGGCGTCTCTTCCCTCTCTTGCTCTAAAGCGATATTAAAATAACATTGTCTTCCTCTATTTCCTGCTGCTATAACAGAATAGCAGAGACCAGGGAATGTGTAATGAATATAGCTTTATTTCTCACAGTTCTGGAAACTGGGAAGTTTACAACGGAGGGCCCAGAGCCTGGGAGGGCCTGGCCAGGGCCACCCCCGTGATGAGAAAAGGGTTCTGAACTCCCCGTTTTATACGGAACCTATTTCTGAGATAGGAGGATAGGAGCATTAATCCTATCCAAGATGGTGGCACACACCTGTAATCCCAATACTTAGGAAACTGAGATAGGAGGATCCCAGGTTTGAGGCCAGTCTCAGCAACTTAGTGAGATCCTATTTCAAAACAAAAAATAAAATAGAGCTGGGAGTATATCTTGGAGGTAGAATGCCCCTGGGTTCAATCCCCAGTACCAAAAACAGAGAGCATTAATCTTTTGGGGGGGGCGGAGCCTCGTGATGTAATCACCTCTTATTAGGCGCCACCTCCCAAGACTGTTGCATTGGGAATTCTGACTCCAACATATGCTCTGTTGGGGGAGGGGAGAGGACACATTTAAACCAAACAAGTAAGATCTGCCACAAAACAAGGAGAGAAAAAATATCCCTTTAAAAAATATGATCTTCATTATATGAGTAATCAAAGATGCAAGTTAAACATCTGAAGACTATCAAGAATAAATAGAATCTAAGTGGCAGAAAATAATCAAAGATTGCTTAAAATAGTTAACACATTTCAGGGCATATTAGCTTATTAGCCCTCCATAATTTTGTTTACTTCTTGTAGTTGTGCCATTAGTGACAGCACAGCTATGGGTGACTCCACTGTGAACTGTACTGACTGATGAGACGTCGGGTGACCAGAGAGCCTGTTCACAACTCCACTTGCAACAAGTAGGTAGCTTGTCTGGTGTTGACCTCAAACAGTATTTGCAAACATGAATCCATTACCAAAATTCACATCGCGTCTTCAAAACTCACACCAAGTACCAAGTCTTCATAAATTCTATTTCTGCAGCCACAGTCATCTCCATTTCGATTCTGGACAACATCTATTCATGAACATGCTACAACTTAAGCTGGGATGGTGGCACACACCTGTAACCCCAGTACTTGGGAGGCTGAGACAGAAAGACTACAGGTTCAAGACCAGCCTCAGCAACCTAGCTAGACCCAGTTTGAAAACAAGACACAAAAAGGGCTAGGGGAATAGCTTAGAGGTAGACTATCCCTGGGTTCAATCCCCAGTTAAAAAAAAAAAATGCTGCAACTTAAACACAGTGCTTGTCCTGGTGTGCTAGCATTTTCAAAGAGAATTTGCTGGTCTTGATCCACTGTTGGGCAAAGTCCATGCCCCCTGAGTGCCCAGACAAGAAACATACCCTACCATGAGTCCTAGAGAGTTTGGGTGGCCTCTATCCTCCTGACCATCAGGGAGGTAGTATCTACAGTTATATGCTGCTTCTCTTTTTCTGGAATAAAATATTTATAGAACTTTAAAAAAAAGAAAGAAAAGAAAGAAGAGGAAGAGGAGGAGGAAGAGGAGGAGGAGGAGGAGGAGGAAGAAGAACTGCAACATAAAAAAAAACCTTAGTGGTCTCTCTCGTGTCAGTCACCAGTGCACTATCCAGACTGAGGGGGACCCGAAACTTCAGTGCCACAAGCTCTAGCAACAGTCCCCTTGACAAGCACCAGAAGCAACTGGAGACTGGAGTGACACTGGTGGCAGACACAGCCACAGGGTCACCATCAACAAGCATTGCCCAGATGGCTATGTGGAAGGTGGGTATGAGACATTCCCACTTTAAGAGGAAGCAGAGCTTCTGCACCATTCCATTGCTCACCATTTGGACCTGTGCCTCCTGTGAGCAGGCACAAGTAAACTCCACCAAGAGCAAGACTGGAGCTGCCCCGCCAAGGAGGTGGTATGGTTGGACCACGGAAAAGTTCTGGGATAAGGAAACCTCCTAAAGTAGTCCCTCATCTAGAAGGTCAGGTTCTTCAGCAAAATAGCTCAGGGTGTGTGTGAGAGTGTGTGTGTGTGTGTGTGTGTGTGTGTGTGTGTGTGGGTGTGGGTGTGTACCTACCTGTGCCTGCCTGTGCAGCACACACAGATTCCTGATGGCATGAAGCCACATGGAGAACGTTAAGTGCCAACAACTGTCTTTAAAGATATTAAGAGCACGAGAGGCTAGCTGTCTCCCGAGACTTCCCTAGGAAGGGCGCCTGTGTGCACATACCACCTTCCCCTTCTACCTCTCGGCTCCAACTCCCCAGATCCACTGAAAAGAAGAAGGGGTCGTTCCAGCCACTGACTTCTCAGCAGTCAAGAGGATTCCGTGTTTGGCTGGCCATTCTGCACCAACTGCCCCTTGTGTGGTGGTTACTGGGTGGGAATTCCCCGCCATCTTCCTGGCCTTTCTTTAACTGAACACGCAGCATGAGAGCTTCCTTCTGGTTTAGATCTCCTTCCCCACCTGCCATGTTAGCAAAATCCTGTGTCTTCTGCAAAATTATTCTAATATCATCTCTTCCATGAACTATTCCCCCCACCTTCCCAAGGAAAATTAGTCATTCCATTCTCTCTTTGTAGAGCATGCATCGCCATGGCTACATCCAATGCCCTGTATCACGTGTATGTACTTGCAGGATCATCTCTGCTTACTTTCTTAAGGGGGCAAATGACATCCTATTCGGTTCTAGCAATTTATGTCAGTGTTCTCTACGCTGACCTTCTAGTAAAATCATCTGGGAAAGTTTCAAAGATCCCAGACACCTGGGCAAATCCCCTAGGATTCTGGATTCAGAGTCAGGAGTTTGCCATTACCTTCGGTGTTTAAATGGGATTATTTATTTATTCATTTATTTGTGCTGGTGATTGATCCCTTATGATAGCACTGAGCTAAAGTAGTCCCTCATCTAGAAGGTCAGGTTCTTTAAAAAAAATTTTTTTAAGCAGGGTCTTTCTGGTTGGTAAGAGTCTTGCTAAGCTTCTGAGGCTAGTCTTGAACCCGCGATCCTCCTGTCTGTCTCAGCCTCCCAAGTACTGGGATTACAGATGTGTATCACCACACTTGGCTGGATTTTTTTTTTTAATTCCTAAAGCATAGCCAAGGTTGAAAGGCATGGCTGTTATGCTTGGTCTGGGTTTGGTGTATTTAGATTCCTTTCCATTTAACTGTTTCATGGTTCTTATGTCGAATGTTCTTAACCTTTAGCAGAATGTCCCCTATAACTATTGTTATCACCAGTCACCAAAATGTCACTTGTCCCTGGAAAGCGACCTAAACCATGAAAGTGGAAGTCTCCAACCATCAGCGCTGTCCTTGCGGGGTGGCACACAAAAGCATTCAAGAAATAACTCCCTCTTACGGAGCCAGAGGCTGGCTGTTAACTTTATCATTTTTGCATGAAGCCCACACATACCCTGAAAGATATTCTGTGGCCCAGAAACAGAACTCAACACAACAACAACCACAACCAATCTGGCAGGAGCTGCCCTGAACATCTGAGTCCCCAAAACCCTGTCCTCCCCCAGCCTAGGAATCCAAAGACTCCACATAGGATCAGAGCATTGCACGCACAAGGGCCCCATAGGTATTGTTCTTTTGCATCTGCAGCCGATTTCCCATTGTGATGCACAGCTGCCACGGCAGAAAGAATTGTTAGTATCAGGTGGATGATAAACTGGGGACCTCTCGGGGACCTGAGGTATGTTTCTGAGGTTACCTGGAAGGAAAGGACCTTGAACAGTTCTTGTCCTTGCAGCCCCTCCCTCACCGATTAGATCATCTGTCGGCAAATTGGGGATGCTCTGCTACTAATAAAGTTGACCCCGTTGGCTTCCTGGACCATTAATGAGGAGTCTCACTCCTGCTACTTTAGCCTACTTTGACCAGAAGCCAGCTGTCCTTCTGCATGGTAATGTCTGTATATTCTAATGTGCTGGCAAGGGTTGGACTTAATGAGAGCAGGCGGGTGTTGATCCTTCCCCTTTATTATTTTGAAAGCCCTGTGAATCCGGTTGAGGCCGACCTCATAAAAGCTGCAGGGAGTGCCTGGTTATGTGGGATGAAGCCATTCCTTGCTTGAAATTGTCTTCTCCGGTCTTGATTATCCATCATTCTTTAGCAATCAGGGCAGCTACTGTCCTGGCCAGACACCTGTCCCACCCCATGGGGAAGAACACCAGCTCTCAGGAGTCAGGGTGAACCCTAGAGGCAGGCGCTCTAATATAATGAACCCATCACCTGTCACATCAGAGGTGAGGAGGACACAGAAAGGTAAGTACCAGGGGCTCTTACTGACAATAAAGGGAACAGACTTTCAAGAGAAAAGACTGAGCTGGGCGTGGTGGCGCACACTTGTAATCCCAGCATTTGGGAGGCTGAGACCGGAGGATCTGGGTTTGCGGCCAGCCTCAGCTACCTAGTGAGGCACTCCGCAACTTAGTGAGACCTGGTTTCAAAATAAAGAATAAAAAATAGGGCTGGGGTATAGCTCGGAGGTAGAATGCCCCTGAGTTCAATCCCCAGTTTGCAAAAAAAAAAAAAAAGAGAGAGAGAGAGAAAAGACCTAAAATGATAACATGGGTTATTGGCCATTATTATAATTCGCAAATGACATTTCCTTAAGAGCTTCATGGGTATTGTCCCATTTGGTCCTCAAAATAATGTTAAGAAGAAAGTAACTGCTATTACTAGCACCCTGCTTCCACAGATCAGGAGACGAGGAGGAATTTTTCCTAGAGTTACACAGCTGAGAAATGATGAAGCTGGGCTTTGCTCTAAAGAACGTGTCTCTCCAGATGGTCCTGTGAACCATGGTGCTGCACTGCCTGCTTAATAGGGACCTGGATTTGCATTCTTTTCTGGGTCAGCAGAATCTTAGCATCTGGGAGACGGTCCAAAGTCCAGTGTGCCTGAGACAGGAAAGGTTAGGAATGTCGGGTGCACCAAATACAAAGCGCCACACATTTGCCTCAGGCTTCCCTGGTTTCTTGGGCTAGATTCCACCACCAGCTCTGACCACACTTTGTTGTGCATTTCAGGTATCATGAATATGGCCACAAACAGCTTGGAGGAGATCGCTACTCCCTGGCTACCCATCACCGAGCAAGTGGCCAATGGTACAGCATTTCTGAACCTCATTGTTCTTGACATTTTGGGTTGGGTAATGACTCATGATGTATGTGTGGGGCGGGAGGCTGTTCTTTACATTGTAGGGTGCTTAGCAGCACCCCCAGTCTTGAATCACTAGGTGCTCATGGCACACTCCACTCCATGGGACAACCAAAAATGTCTACAAATATTTCTAAATCTCTCCTAGGAAGACAATTACTCTCAGCTGAGAGCCCAACATAGTTCTCAAACTTTAGCACACATCAGAATCAGCCCCTGAGCTGGATAAAGCAGATTTCTGGACCTTATCCTCAGAGTTTCTAACTCATTAGTTCTAGAGAAGGTCTAAAAATCTGCATTCTAAGCCCAGTTTGGTGAGGCATGCCTGTAATTCCAGTACTTGGGAGACTGAGACAGGAGGATCGTAGATTTGAGGACAGCCTCAGCAATGTAGTGAGACTCTCATCAACTTAGTGAGACCCTGTTTCAAAATAGAAAATAAAATGAGCTGGGGGTGTAGGTTGGAGGTAGAATACTCCTGGGTTCAGCACCCAGTATCAAAGGGAAAGAAAAGGAATGTGCATTTCTAGTAAGCCTCAGGTGATACTGACGCTGCTGGTCTGGGAACCACCCTTCGAGAACCTCTGAATGGGTCCAGGTTCTGTTCTGTATGCAGAGCTGTGCATATCATTCCTCCTGAGAAGGCACTGTAGACAGAGTGAGAATGACTGGGAATCCCTCCCTCTCCAGCTAGGAAAACAGACTCCGGCTTAGACATGGTTCTTTGTGGAGGTCAGTAGTGGAGAGGAACCCGGAGTCACAGGGGACATGAATCTAAGCCTGTTAGAAACAACAACAACCGAATGAGTTGCTTAAACTCTCAAATCCCCAACTAACCCGTGAATTGGAGTGGAGAACAAGCACCGATTTACCCACCCTGGATTACTGGTGACTTCAGGAAACTGCTCATCCTCAGAACACATCACAATTTCTTACCCGATCAACACATCACCTGAAAGTAATGCTACTCTCCAAATCAACTCACCAAAAAAGAGGAGAGGGGACTTGAGTCATCTACTTTATCACAAGAAATAATATCTGTGAAATCATGATTTCCACTTGCTAATTAAGTTTTCCCTAACACGCATTAAGATAACTATTAAAAATCTCCACGTACCGTCTAAAAGCGTCTCCTATGCCTCCTGTGGTTTATGTTATCACACTTTGGTGAACACTGAGATATTTATGAGGGAGCTGTGTGAGTTATAATGTGTTACACAAATTCAAGGGACTCTCATCAATTTTTGTCACAAGTGTCTGGAGAGTGACTGGGGAGTTCAAGGTGGCCTTCCCTGCTATAAGCTCCTGCAGCAAACTTCTGATTCTCCTTCTGTTCCTGATGCACATCTGGATGTTAGGAACAGCTGCTCGAACCCACTGTCCCATTGCTGCAGGACCGAGAGAGCTGTTCCTAATGTGCTCTAATACCGTTTCCAGTGGAGATAAGGAATTGAAAGGGCAGAGCAATTTGGAGCCAGGAGTAGTATACTTGGCACTAACAAGATCTGTATCTGAGTTTCAGATACTTCTCCTATAATTACCAAGAACAGCTCTTACTCCAGATGAGACCTATCAGTGGCTTCAGCATAGCACCTCCCGAGAAGGACATCATTTGGGAGCCTCGCCAACTCTGCCTGTGGCAAACTATGCTTTCCTGCCTGCCTGTGATCATGAGGTTGCTCAGTCCTCCGGTCTTCTTGCAATAGGCTCGGGTCCCCAGGCTGCTGCTCCTCATTGGAAATCATATGCATATTAGACTCCCCTCAGAAGCTTTTTTGAAAAATAGATGCCCTAACCAATTGAATCAAAGTCCCCAGAGCTAGAACCTAAGCAGCAGTGGTTTTTCAAGCACCCTAGGAATCTAAGGTGCATTCACAGTTAAGCATACTATTTAAAATAAAGAATGAAAAAATAAATAAAACAAACAAACAAAAAACCAACTAGGCATGGTGGCCCATGCTTGTGATCCCAGTACTTGGGAGGCTGAGACAGGAAGATCTCAGGTTCACAGCCAGCCTCAGCAACTGAAAGTGAGGCTCTCTGCAACTTAGTGAGACCCTGTTTAAAAATAAAGAATAAAATCAGGCTAAGGGTGTAGCTCGGAGGTGGAATGTCTCTGGGTTCCATCTCCAGTACCATACACACAAAAACAAATCCCCTAATACTTCAGCCTTCCTGTAAACAAGAGAGCTCTTCCTTAGAGCTAAACACATACTTCCTTCAGTTCTAAGAATCACAGGGTCATTTATGCATTCTTCTCTGAGCTCATGCACTGGCTTTTTCTGCTTGGCAGATGGCAACCAATTCTTTTCTCCACCTCCAGTCTCAAAGAAAGATCAAATGGACACTGTGGAGAACCGAATCCTGTAACCCGCTACATTGGTTGTGCTGAGTGTTTTTGTCAACAAGAAAAGAAGTTAACTGGGTGCTCATAATAAGTAGATGATTTTGTTGTTGTTAAAAGGAGAGCTATTGGGTTGTCTCTCCAATACAACCACAACTCCTGGAGTTTCTCCTAGTCTTTTTGGAGAATATGGCCCACCCTCCATCAATAGGATTCTGAAGGAAGTTGCCATTTGGGTACAAGATTGCTCCCAGACTTTGGAACTGGGCTACACCAGATTGAGTCAGGCTAATTATTATCTTCCTTGAGAACATAGAACAGGGAGAGAAAGAAGAAGAGAAAGAGGTAGAGGGGGATCGAGAGAGAGGAAAAGAGAGACCTGTACGGCCATGTGCCTAGTCCTCTTAAATGGAAAGCAGAAGTAGCAACGCTCGGCATTTATTTTTTTCTTGTGCATGTGGTAAGTAAAGGAAGCTGGCTTGCAGTGAGGGAGACGCATACAGCACAGGCGCAGGGAGCAAACTTATGTAATAGATGGAAAGTCCCCGTGGAATTCGAGTTCCTGGTTATTACTGTTTGCTTCTGACACTCAGTTCTGCTGCTGGGCTTGGAGAGAAACCTCGGTATCTTATAATAAATTCTCCCTTTTGCATATGCTAATCTGAGTGGGTTTCTGTTACTAGCAACCAAAAGAACTTAAATTAATTTGACTGTGTGTAGGATACGGGGAAGGAGTGCGAAGATGCAAAAGAATCTGGCAGGTGCCCTCTAGGAATTTATAAAACTCAGGGAATGCAAGAGGAAAAAAAAAAAAAGAAGAAGAAATAAAAATTCAAGATTGGGAGGCAGACCCAGGTCAGCTGCAAATTCTTCCCTTGATAGCTGCATGGTTGGAACTATTTTACCCTCTGCGGCCACATTTCCCTTCATCTGTGAAAATTAAACACTGGTCTCTCCCCTGGTGTTTTGTGGAAGTGTTCCCTGGTCATAAGTCCTTTCTCTGTCTTAGAAGTAGAAGAGCTGTTAGGGACACAGAGAGGGGACTTCTGAGGACATGGCACCTGAGACCTGGGCCTGGCCTGAAATTCCTGTGACCATACTCAGATCACCTCTCCCCTTGCTCACCGCCAAGGGAGAAGGGGGGCATGACACCATCACCCCAAAGAGGTCTCTTCCGTACTCCTGACTCCGTGAGGCCCCAGGGGCAGCAGAGCAGCCAATTAAGATGTCTCATCCTCAGAGTCCCCGGTGAAGGCAGGTGGGCAGAGGAGGCCATGGAACTGGGAGTGCAGAAAAGGAAAAAGTTCAATGGGGCATGTGCTTTGAAAGTGTCTCAGTCTAAAGTAAAAATGATTTAAAAAAAAAAAAAAAAAAAAACTAGGTCATTGAACTGAAAAGCATCCGGATCCTCATTAAAAGTTTGATTTTTCTTCATATGAATCCCCAAAATAGAGGAATGTGAGAATGACATTCAATTTGGGGGAGATGAGAGAAAAAGTCAGGGCTTTGGAGCCAGGTAGATCTGGGTGCAAATTTAGGCTTTGCCTCTTATTAGATTCATGGCCTTCAGGCAACCACATTTCCTGTGTGAATCTCAGTTTAGTC
>PVLC010038565.1:0-14700 GCA_004027655.1 Graphiurus murinus | reverse complement strand
CTCTGTATGAAAATTTAGATGATAAATATCTTTAGAAATCTGGTCATTTAGAAAGTCATATTAATTATTTTTATGGTTAGCATATTGAAGTTTGGCTCTTTCCTGGCCTCTCTTAAGCCTTCCATATTCTTCCTCTTACTTTGTGGGGAGAGGCCAAAAAAACCCAACAGGGCAATTTGAATAATTAGTACACACTAAGAAAGGGGAGGATGGAAAATTAGCTTCTGAAAAATGATTTAACTTACCAAGATTAATTGTTTTTTGTTGGTGTTTGGGTTTTTTTTTTTTCTTTTTTTTTTTTTTTGGTGGAACTGGCGATTGAACCCAGGGACATTCTACCTCTGAGTTACGTCCCCAGTCCTATTTTTTTTTAATTTTCATTTTTAATTTTTTTCTGGTACTAGGGGATATCTTTTTTTTTTTTTTGCGGTACTGGGGATTGAACTCCAGGGGCATTCTACCTCCGAGCTACACCCCCAGCTGTATTTTTTATTCTTTATTTTGAAACCGAGTCTCACTAAGTTGCGGAGTGCCTCAGTAGGTAGCTGAGGCTGACCGCGAACCCGGATCCTCCGGTCTCAGCCTCCCGAATGCTGGGATTACAAGCATGCGCCACCATGCCCGGCTTTTTTCTGGTACTAGGGATTGAACCCAGGGGCATTCAACCTTCAAGGTACACCCCCAGTCCTATTTTTTAGTTTATTTTGAAACAGAATCTCACTAAGTTGTGGAGAGCCTCACTAAGTAGTTGAAGCTGGTTGTGAACCTGGATCCTCCAGGCTCAGCCTTCCAAGTACTGGGATTACAAGCATGCACTACCATGCCCAGCTAGCCCTATTTTTTATTCTTTATTTTTTGAAACATTGTCTCAGTAAATTGCAGAGGGCCTCACTAAGTAGCTAAGGCTGGACTTGAACCTGTGATCTTCCTATCTCAGCCTCCCATGTACTGGGATTATAAGGGTACACTACCACACCCAACATAACTGGTAATTATGTATTTGCTACTTATTCTTTTGGAGTGCTGCTTCTCCTTTGTTCTGTATTCTGGCTGTTTTTCTAGCCCTCTCTTTGTGCTGATGTATAGCTGATATGAGGGATTGCTAGCCATTCTGAGTTAACATAATGTATATTGATTTCTTCTCAATTTTTTTTTTTACCTGATGAGTATTTTATTAATATATATATTCAGTGTGTGTGGGGGGGAAGATCAGAAATTTATTTTGAGGTAAAAGAAAAAAGGAAAATTTTATCTTGTCTCATTTTTATTTTAGCAAAAAGTATAGTTGATAGAAAGATATCATAAAATAGTATTTTACTTTTACCCTCTGAAAATTCTTATTTTTGGTCAGGATGCAGGTAAATAGTAATTTGGTAAATATTGATTTAATTTCATCCTTATCATTACTAGATGATTTTGTTTCCTAAATCTACTCCTACTTGTGTTTCCCATGAACCAAGCTACTCCGGCCAAATACCTAGGACTCATTCTTTATTTCTTTCTTTTCCTTACTTTATGTATATAACCTATCAGCAAGTCCTCTAGACTTTCCAAATGTATCTGAAATCTGCCTGCCTCTCTTTGTCTTCTCTACCTTTCTAGTTCTCTTTCATCATTTCTTACTTAGAATACAAGAGCCTCCCTAAGTGGTCAGTCTTGCTTTTCTGCCTATCCTTCTCTTCTGCAGACAATATTCAGAATGAGCTTTAAAGACTTCCTTGTTTAAACCCTGAGTGTGCTAAGTAACCAACTCATTTGAAAATAAAGAGAATTAAAGCATTGTGCTTTTCCTATGCTCTTAACCAAATAATTGGTGAGGAAATTTTTTATAGAAGTATTTTAGCTGATTATGAAGAAATAATAAAATTTTAATATCAGCATTTTATACTTCTTAATGAAATATTATAGTAGATCTGTGCAATAAGTATCACTGACTTCTAATGTCCCAGAGAAAGAGAAAACACTGTATCTTATCTGCCTCCTGATGGAAGATTATAACATAACTATGGTGTGGTTTTGCCCAAACTCAATCCTGACTCTGATTAAACCTCCAAATTTAAATACTAATTTTTAGGAAATATATAAAACAGAATAACATGTTAAGTGACTCCATAAGAATGCATTTAGCAAATCCAGAGTATGAAAATTCAGCAGGACAAACAATCCAGTATTTTTCCCCCAACAATTATACTGTGAGAGAAAAAAAAAAAAGTAAAGAATAACCTACAGACTATAAAGATTGTGGTCATATTTATAAGAAGAGTCCTTAGCTTTTAGAAATACTTGCTAAAATATTTGTATATGAAATGATATGATGTCTGAGGGGTGAGTATGGAATGAGCAAGGGTATAAATTAAACAAGACTAGTCTAGTCATGAATTGGTAGTTGGCGAAACTAAGTGATGAGTAGTACATAAGCATTCATTTTGCTCTTTTCTGTTCATACAAACACTATAGATGTTCAGACTTTGTAGGTAGTCAAAATGTTAAATTTTCTCTTAGCATTTATTTTAAAAATATTTGTTTTGGGTAATTAATGCTGAATCTTGTCACTGTAGTATTTAAACTACATATAGTTAAATACAAAACAAAACAAAAAGATACTGTACTCAGACTATACTCCAAGTCTTTATCTTAGCTTCAAGGTCCTACCCAGTCTGACTTCTACTTATCTCATCTCTACCAAGCTGACCCCTGCTCAGAGTATATTTATTTTCTTCATTTCCTCAAATAACCCAAGTTCACTTCCACCTTGAACGTATGACTGTTCTCTTTATCTGGAAACTTCTTTTCTCCTAACATTTAGTGTCTGTCTCCACTTGTCATTTAGGTCTCATCTTAAATGTCACCTTAGAAGAGCTAGCTATCTCAATGTCATCTTGTTTTATTTTATATTTGACATTTTCTTTTGTGTGTGTGTGTGTGTGTGTGTGTGTGTGTGTGTGTGTGTGTGTGTATGTCACTGGAGATTGAACCCAGGGGCATTCTACCTCTCAGTTACACTCCTACCCCTATTTTATTTTTATTTTGAAACAGGGTCTTGCTAGGTCAATGACAGTCTCACTATTTGCTAAAGCTGTCCTTGAACCTGCAATCCTCCTGTCTCAGCCTCCCAAATACTGGGATTACAAGCTTGTACCACCATGCCTGACTGACATTTTCTTTTATATTTGTTTATTGGCTGTTTCCATACATTAAGGTACAAGTTCCATAGTGGTGGTGCTTAATTCTTGACTATCTTGTTCACTGTTATTCCTGCTACTTCAAATACTTGGCAGATATGGTTGGTACTTAATAAATGTCTTTTTGAGTGAATCAATTAAGTTTGTAAAGCTGTTGAATCGTAAGAGCATTATTCATGTCTTAATATATATTATCAATAATATATACTACCATGCCTAGCAAAAGTATTTAAAATTCAGTTGGCATTCTCATTATTAGTGTTTTCAAAGGCTCATGTGTGGGAAAATCAACTCTATCAGCAGAGCTTTAGGAAAATTTAGAAAATTTACAAAATGTCAAATTTTCTCTTAGCATTTATTTTAAAATATTTATATTTTGCGTAATTAATGTGTATCTTATCTAAAAGGTATTTTTATATCTAGATAAGTAAAGGTTAAATTTTTGTAATATGTGTTTATGTGTGATATGGAAATTTGGCAACAGTTCTTAGCTTATGTGAATTATAATGAAACACATAATTATATCTTATGTCAAGAAGGAACTGAGAAATGCTTTATAAATAAATGCATAGTGGAGATGAGACTATAAAATTATGAAACCTCATTTAAAAAAAAAAACAGAAGACACTATACAGTCACATGTCACTTAACAACAGGGATACCTTCTGAAAGATGCATTTTTTTCTCACTAAGCAAACATAGGATGTGTCCTTACACAGACCTCGATGGTACATATCAGTCACCTAATGTGGCTTCTTGATGCAATTAAGAGACAGAGTAATTGTGAGATATATGAGATTGCTGCTGGCATAACGTTGTATACTATTTTTCAGTAAACTTTGTTTTGATATGTAGGAACAATACAAAGTACACTGTAGTAAATACACAAACCAGTAACATAGTCATTTATTATTGTTGTCAAGTATTATGTATTGTATGTAACTGTGCTATACTTTTATGTGACTGGCAGTACAGTAGGTTTGTTTACACCAGCATTACCACAAAGGCATGAGTAATACTCTCTGCTAGCATGCTACAACAGCTAAGATGTCACTAGGTAATAGGAATTTTTCATCTCCATTGTAATCACACATGTGGCCCATCATTGACTGAAATATTGTCATGAAGCATGTGACCGTATATAGATTCAAGTGTTGTCATTCAAAATAACCTCTTAGGGTAGTTGCTCCTAATGGTTATTGAAGAAAACAATGTGTTTCATTAATGAAATAATTTTTCATACTTTTCATTATTATTGGAGATACATATATTGTGTGAAGACTGTTGAATTCCCTTCTCATATTTTAATGAAGCGTTTCCTCCACAGCACAATAGTGGCCACAGAGCTGGGCTTGTTTTGCCGTGGCCAACGTGGTTCCTCTTGCCATGTTCCATGTATGTCATATGGGAGACTCAGATTGTGTCTTTTCTACCAGTATCATACCACTAATTGCTTCCCTTCTTTACTGTCTCCTAGTTAGTCCTACAGATCTGGAAACTTCTTCAGATTTGGGTCTTTACCAAGACACATTTCTTTTAAATTGACTTGCTTATTTGTTCATTTTTTTTCCACATTCAATACAGGTTTATTGTGGCTTATTATGTGGATAACATCTTTGAGATTGTAGGGAATCATACAGTATCAGAAATAAACTGATTTCAGGATGTTATCTTTGATAATTCTGTATTTGGAACTTCCCTTATAGAATTGCCTTTAGATGAATTTTTAAGTTATATATGTGCCACACATATATAATTTTCTCTCTCTCTCACTCTCTCTCTCTTTCCCTCCCTTCCTCCCTTGCTTTCTTTCTGTAGTATTGGATTGAACCCCAGGGTGTTCTACCTCAGAGCTGCACCCACCAGCCATATTTTATTTTAAAACAGAGTCTCACTAGGTTGTGGAGGGCCTGGCTAATTTGCTAAGGCTGACCTTGAATCCTATGCCAGCCTCCCAAGTATGAGAATTACAGACATGTACCACCACACCAGCTTATAGTCCTTTTTTTAATGGGAGACAAATCTTTCATTTTTAATTAATGAATTTATTTATTTTATTTTATTTTTTGCTATACTGGGGATTGAACTCAGGGGCATTCTACCTCCGAGGTATACCCCCAGCCCTATTTTCTATTCTTTATTTTGAAACAGGGTCTCACTAAGTTGCGGAGTTCCTCACTGGGTAGCTGAGGCTGGCCGAGAACCCAGATCCTCTGGTCTCAGCCCCCCAAATGTTGGGATTACAAGCGTGCGCCACCACGCCCGGCTTGAATTTATTTTTAATTGACAAATAAAAGCTGTATGTTTATGGTGAACAACTGATGTTTTGATATATGTATATACTGTGAAATGGCTAAATCAAGCTAATTAACATCTATTAACTCACATATTTTTTTTTTAGAGAAAGAACATTTAAAATCTACTCTCAACAATTTTCAAGTATTATTAGGTATAGTCACCATATTGTACAACAGATCTCCTGGATTTATTTTTGCTGTGTAATTGCAATTTTGTATATAACTAACATCTTTCCAATTCTTCGGCCCCTATAACTACCATTCTGCTCTTTGTTTCTGTGAGTTTGACTTTTTAAATTGGGTCTACAAGTAAGTGAGATCATGCAGTATTTGTCTTTCTGTACCTGGCTTATTTCACTTAGCATAGTGTCTTCCAGGTTTATCCACATTGTCAAAACTAACTAGATTTCCTTCTCTTTAAGGCTGAATAATATTCTCTTGAATATATATATATATATATATATATATATATATATATATATATCACATGTTCCTTATCCATTTATCTTTTAATAAACACTTAGGTTGATTTCATATCCTGGATAGTGCAAATAATGTAACCATGTCTTATATTGATTTGGACAGTATTGTTTACAGTATTACTTACTTACCAGATCTGACTCCAACTTTAAAATTCAGCCATTCTCATGGGATAAAGATTTCTTATCAAAATATTTTCAAATATTACAGAATTTGAAAATAATTCCAGAAAAGGATGTAACAAATATTTTGAACAATCACAAAACCATTAAATTATGTATATATGTATATAACCTCTCAAGCTTACAACTCTAAAGAGAGCAACACTTTTTGATTTTTTAGTTGTAAATAAAATATATATTCTATATAGATACTTAAGTAGCAACACTACAGAAATGTATAAAGTAAAAGAAGGAAAATGTTCCACCCCTGTCCTTAGCCACCTTGTCACCTTTTAGAGTAATAACTCATAATTGCTTAGTGAGCATTTTCCCAGACATTTTCTTTGTGGTGCTGGGGGTTGAACTCAGGGGCATTCTACCTCTGAGCTATACCCCTAGCCCTATTTTATTTTTATTTTGAAACAGGGTCTCACTAGATTGATGGGAATCTCACTACTTGCTGAGGCAATCCTCGAACCTGCGATCCTCCATCTCAGCCTCCCAAGTATTAGGATTACAAGTGTGCACCTCCATGCCCAGCGTTCCAGATATTTTCTAGACGCAAAGTGTGTATGTGTTTATTCCTAGTACAGTTTTTCACCTTTGATAGAGAATTCATAGCAGTCATATGGTTTAGCGACTTACCTTTCTTTACTTAATATATATATATATATATATATATTTTTTTTTTTTTTTTTTTTTTTGCGGTATTAGGGATTGAACTCAGGGGTATTCTACCTCCGAGCTAGACCCCCAGCCCTATTTTTTATTCTTTATTTTGAAACTGAGTCTCACTAAGTTGCGGAGTGCCTCACTAGGTAGCTGAGGCTAGCCGCGAACCCGGATCCTCCGGTCTCAGCTTCCTGAATGCTGGGATTACAAGCGTGTGCCACCACGCCTGGCTACTTAATATATTGTGATCAGTGTAAATAGACAAATTTCATTCTGTTTATTGATATATTAGTATTGTATGGTGTTGAGTGCAAAGATTTATTTAACTATCTCTTATTAAAGGACACCTCATAATAATCTAATTTTTCTTTATTGAAATAATATTGCACTATCATGTGTGAAATAGAACTAGTTTTGGGTGTATAATTTCCTTGTTTATTAAAGAATCTAATAAAACATGGATTATGAGTATGCATATATATGTGTGGATTGAGTGAACCAAGTTGTCTTTGTCAATTTCAGTGTGCCTTTACATTGTATTAAGTTTTGAGGGATCATTTTCTTCAGTATATTTCAATAGAATCATATTGGAAACTTTAATTAGTCATTCTGTAATTACCCAGGATGAATTGTTGTAATACATCATTTTTAGGAAAGAGGATAAATTTGTAGTTTTTTCAGAGGCCCTATGTTCTCAAAATATAGGGCGAAAATATTCTGTAAAAATCTTTCTTAACTATATTAGAACATGAACTTTATGCATATGCATAGGTCTTCTGAGAAAGAGTACTACTGAATCAGTAATACCTGAGGAACTTTGTTATTTAACAAGTCTGAATGGATTTTAAGATGTGACAGGAAAGCCAGGTGTGGTGACGCACACTTGTAATCCCAGCATTTGGGAGACTGAGACTGGAGGATCCGGGTTCCCGGCCAGCCTCAGCTACCTAGTGAGGCCTTCCGCAACTTAGTGAGACCCTGTTTCAAAATAAAGAATAAAAAATAGGGCTGGGGGTATAGCTTGGAGGTAGAATGCCCCTGAGTTCAATCCCGGAAAAAAAAAAAAAAAGATGTGACAGAACCTATGAAATTGACTTGGGGGGGGGTGACAAAACCCTCAAACTTAGAATGAATAGTTCTTGAAAGAGACCAGATACTCTACTTGTAACCTCATGTATAGTTGGTTTTTCCTTCAATTTGATGGCTGTCAGCCGATAAATCTGCTTCTCCTATGCAGATCTTGCTAAAGTACCTTCTAGTGTACAACTCAGGGCCTTCAAACCTACCAGTGTTAATGTTGATTTGTAGTGCTTCATATTTCTAGGAATGGCTGTGTCCAATAGGATATTTCAGTTATGCAAAGCAGAGGACAAATTTAGGAGTATTAATGAAAATTTCATGTATAGAAATTTGCTCCCACAATTGTTTGGCAATTTTAATGCATCGCGATTTAGTTTCTGAGAGAAAATGCATCGAGATTTAGTTTCTGTTGGTCCTGCATATGAACACTTCTGTGGTTCACATTGTTAATGGGTGTGGAGTAGCCCTTCATGGAGGTGAGAATACTTATCAGACTTTTATTTTTATAACAAAACATTTTTTACATTTTACTATCTGATTTTGAAGCATATGATTTTTTGATACATAATATAAGTACTTGCTGCTTAGCTTATAATGTTTGGCCAAATAATTTCTTTTTTTTTTTTTTTGGTACTAGGAGCATTCTACCTCCGAACTACACCCCAGCCCTATTTTTTATTCTTTATTTTGAAACAGGGTCTCACTAAGTTGTGGAGGGCCTCACTAAGTAGCTGAGGCTGGCCATAAACCCGGATCAAGTACTAGGATTACAAACGTGCGCCACCACGCCCAGCTGGCCAAATAAATTCTATCCCAAGCCTAAAATTATTACTGTTTGAGAAAACCTAGCCAAGGAATACTAGCCTATCATTCCTAGGTTTTTTTCATAGGTTACTTATGAAGCTTATTGAATAGTCTTCATAAAACCATGAAAATGTTAGTTATAATCAGAGCTCTCATCAAGAATCTATGTAAGAAATGTTTGTACTTCTTCCTTTGGAGGATAATGGGAATAGTAGGGATGGAGGCAAAAGGCAGTACATTATACGGAAAGAATGTGGACTTTGGGGCCAGGAGTTCAGTACTTTTGGTGGTGGGAGGATATGAAAGATCTCTTTTAATTGCCTCTGATTTTTAATAAGATATTTATTGGGTCTATATGTGCCTGGCATGATGCTTGACATGAACATAAAGGAATGAATACAACTTTTCTTCTGCCTTTAAAATAATGACTTCTGTAACAGGAAGACAGTGGTATACCTCTATTGTTAGTATACATTTCTTCCAAGTTTTTTGCCCATGTTTTATCCTTAGTTTTCTCAATACAGGTGTTTGTTTTCATATGCCATTGATTGGAGAAGACACAGAAAGAAGGATTGAGATTGATTCAGACCATTAGCTGATATACATTAGGGATCTGCATATATTTTTTTCTCTGATTTATTTTCTATACATTAATATTTCAGAATTACCAAGTGGATACTGATTCAAAGAATGAATTCCTTATATCCAGATAGTCTTATTTTCTGATACAAAAGTAGCTTGGTCATAACCTCAACCCTTAATTTTATTTACTCATTTATATCTAGTTGTCTTAAATATAAGACTCAAATACTAGACTATATGCTTGTTTTGATGTAATTTTGTAAAAGTATATATTCACCATGTCAAATAAAATTATTTCTTCAGTTAAAGAGAAAAAAGAATCATGTTAAAAATGTGAGTTATAAGCCGGGCGTGGTGGCGCACGCTTGTAATCCCAGCATTCGGGAGGCTGAGACCGGAGGATCCGGGTTCGCGGCCAGCCTCAGCTACCTAGTGAGGCACTCCACAACTTAGTGAGACTCGGTTTCAAAATAAAAGAATAAAAATAGGGCTTGGGGGTATAGCTCAGAGGTAGAACGCCCCTGAGTTCAACCCCCAGTACCGCAAAAAAAAAAAAAAAAGTGAGTTATAATTCATAATCTGATTTACTTTAGTCTGCCTGATATCAAGTGTTTTTAAACTGGTAGTCATGATGATTTTGAAGTAAAAATGACTTATCTGGACATTGGCATTGAAACTAAGGCAAGTAAAGTATGCTCTAACTAGTACATATTTATCTTTATAATCTTGAGAGACCACAACTTTTTGAGTTACTTTCTATATAGAACAAAGTCTTGAGTTGATCCCTGTCATGACCCATCCCCCTTTTCCCCCCATTTCACAGCATGGCTTATACTTCTAACTGTGGCTGGTAATCTGTTATATACATACCATTGGAGATGGAGATATATCAGAAAATTGGTGTAGTAATCTGTTATATACATACCACTGGAGATGGGGATATATCAGAAAATTGGTGTAGAAGTCCTACTGACTTATAGATCTTTGGCATAATTTTTGTTTGGGAGGAACATAATGCTAATTATATAAATTATATTAATTTTTCAGTTTTATAAAAGCAAACTGAGTTGACTTTCATCAAGATTATAAGTGACTCACTATTGGTTTGTTTATTGTCTTCCTGTTCCCTCTTCATGAGGGCAGGGACTTCAGAGATCTCATTCTTTTTTTTTTTTTTTTTTTTTTTTTTGCGGTACTGGGGATTGAACTCAGGGGCATTCTACCTCTGAGCTATACCCCCAGCCCTATTTTGTACTCTTTATTTTGAAACCGAGTCTCACTAAGTTGCGGAGTGCCTCACTAGGTAGCTGAGGTTGGCCGCGAACCCGGATCCTCCGGTCTCAGCCTCCCGAATGCTGGGATTACAAGCGTGCGCCACCATGCCCGGCATCTCATTCATTATTGTATCTTCAATATTTAGAGCAGTGCTTGGCACATGTAAATGCTGGTATTAAATTCTAAGTTAGGATTAAGCTCCCTAATGATTATCCTCTGTACACAGATATCTTACACTCTGGCACCTATGACCTGTGGGCCCACCCTCTTTCTGTATTCACTATACCAACTGATAAGTAGCTAGAACTAAGGAATTAACTTGGTTGGGACAATTCTTCATATAATCTCTACCATGGAGTATTTTAGGTAGATTGGTCTCCTAGAGCAATAATATCCCTCAAATGCTTTAATGCCTTTAAGAACCATTGAAACTTGAACAATGGCTGTGGGTACTCTTAATGGAGCTCCAGAAAGCAGCTGCTATTGCCACTATAACCCTACTCCTTTAGGACCTTGAATTTTCTCTAATAAAAACATTTTTCCTAAAGATTTTCTAGAAGTATATTATAGTTTTATAAGAGTGCTACATGTTTAAATATATTTATGTGTTGTACCAAATTACATTAATCAAATAAGTTGTTTCTCTTACTAAAAAAAAAATTAAAAAATTGGAAACTGTAGCCTTTTATGTATTTAGAGAAGATGAAACTTTTTTTTTTTTTTTGATACTGGGGATTGAATCAGGGGCGTTCTACCTTCAAGCTCTACCCCCAGCCCTATTTCTTATTCTTTATTTTTGAAACAGGGTCTCACTAAGTTGCGGAGTGAGTGCCTCAGTAGGTAGCTGAGGCTGGCCGCAAACCTGGATTCTCCGGTCTCAGCCTCCCAAATGCTGGGACTACAAGCATGTGCCACCACGCCCAGTTCTAAACATTTCTTTCTTTTCTTTTTTTTTTTTTTTGGTGCTAGCAATTTAACCCAAGGTCTTGCACATGCTAGCCAAATACTCACTCACTGAGCTATACCTTCAGCCATTGGTAATTTCTTAAAATAACAGGTCCTCTGTGAGCTGGACGTGATAGTGCACGCTTGTAATCCCAATACTTGGGAGGCTGAGACAGGAGGATCACAGGTTTGAGGCCAGCCTCAGCTTTTAGTGAGGCCTTCTGCGACTTAGTGAGACCCTGTTTCAAAATAAAGAATAAAAAATAGAGCTGGAGGTGTAGCGCCAAGGTAAAATGCCCCTGGGTTCCATCCCCAGTTCCACAACAATAAATAAATAAATAAATAAATAAATAAATAAATAAATAAATAAATAAATAACAGGTTGTCTGTGAATTGGTACTATCTCCAAGTTGTCAGAGTCAGTCTGCTCTTTCTATAGCTCTCTTTAGACAGCTAAAGAAACTGAAGACAATGATAAAGGGAAAGAAAATAAAGTTTTCATTTCTTTCTCATAACGTCTTCTTGTATTTATAGTGACTTTGGAGGGATTTATCCAAGTATCTCTTTTTTCCCTTTTATTTTCCTGTAGAAACAAAGACATTTGAAAAAGGATTAGAGAACTTTATCATTTGGAAGAAAATGAAAAGATTAGGGAAGAACACATATCATTGTAGCTTACAATGTGTAATAATATGTTCTTACTTATATAACTAGGCTGACTCTTATTAGAATAATCTCAAGGATAAGTTTATTATGTTTTGTTGTATCACTTCCACAAATCTGTATGCCATCAACTGAAGTAGAAATCTTTTTATTATTCAGATCTTTACTATGGCATTTATATTTAAATAATTTCTCCTTTGTAGCAGTATTCTTCTAAAAACCAAAATAAGTAGGCAGAGTGAAATTCATGGTTCCAATTTAAAGAAGAACATTTTATGCTTCACTTTATATTTATCTTGTATATAAAAGGTGCCTTACATGGCAAATATTTTAATTTTAGTTGCATAATAAAGTTATAAGTAGCAACTTGATTTATAGAATCATTCAGTGTCTATTAATTAAGCACTGTTAGATACTGTGGAGGGAACTAGAAGTGTAGGGAGAGTACAGAAATGCAAATAAATGTTCTTTCCTATTAGGGAGCATACAGTGAATTTGGGGAGATAATTATGTATAAAAGTAACTAAGAAGCCAGGCGTGGTGGCGCACGCTTGTAATCCCAGCATTCGGGAGGCTGAGACCGGAGGATCCGGGTTCGCGGCCAGCCTCAGCTACTAAGCTGCATCTCTTAAAAGTTCCAGTGTCTCTCTACATTGACACTGAGTGAGAACCAAGCTTCCAGCACATTCCATCTTCCAGGTGGAGAGAGGAAGCCAGGTTGCAGTTAGGAAGCATTTCTCAGGGAAGGGACAAAGACCAGATATATATATATATATATATGCTTCACATATATATGTTATTTGAATAGCTTTGAACACAAGTTCAGGGACTGCATTATGTGTGGATCCAGAAGTGTATCTCAACACTTTAGAGGGAAATACAGGTCATGTGTTAATATGTAAAAGAGGCTCTGGCGGGAAGCCTGTTTTTGTAGACACAGGTCTTAACTGCTTGCTGCCCTTCATCTTTGCTTCATCCCATTTTTCTCAATTTACTGGCACTGGCTTTGTGTTTCTGTTCTTCCTAAGTCTTATTTTATTTTTGGCAGACACATAATTGTGCATATGTATGAGGTACCATATGATGTTTCAACACGTTTACATAGTATAATGGTCAAATCAGAGTGATTACATATCTATCACCTTAAACCTTGTTTCCTTGTGGTTACAATATTCAAAACCCTCTCTTCTAACTATTTTGAAATATATATTTTGTTTTCACGATATTGTTGGTAACTTTGATCACCTTATTGTGTGCCAGTTAGACCAGAGGAATATGCTCTGGCTTTGTTTTTGATTCTTCCATTTTGCTGTTTAGTCCCGCTTCGGGTTGATGCACATATTTGACTTTGTAGCTACAGTAGCTACATTGCTGAATTCTCTGCAGCAGTGCTGCCCTCGCTATTCACAGGGCATGTGGATTACCTTGGTAACTCCACTTCTAGACTAACTCAGCCTTTCCTGCTGGGATCCTTTGAATCTGGAGCAGGAGAGGGAGATGAGAAGGTTTTCTAGAGGTCAGGTCACCAAGAAGCTAATGAAGCTTCAGCTCCCTGCTCTACATTTACATAAGGCCCTATGAGGTCCTGGCAGTTGTGCGGTGTTTTAGGTGGAGAGGGGAAACCAGGTTGCAGTCAGTAAGCATTTCTGTTATTCTCATGATCTTAGAGGAAGGAACTTGTATCTCTAAGGCACATTTGTATCTCTACTCACATTTTATTGTGATTCTTATTTACATTCTAACTAAATACATGTGGTCTCAACTTAAGATAGTTTAACTTTACAGTGGTGGAAAAGCAATACGCATTTGGTAGAAGTTACATCCAGTTTAGGATTTTGATCTTTTCCCTGACTAGCCATGTATGGTCTCTCATGATGCTGGACAGCCACAGCAAACTACAGCTCTCGGTTAGTCATGCAATCAAGAAGATAAAAAACCTGTATACTAGAATATACCATGTTGCTAAGCTAGTATGTTCAGCAGGTTGTGTGACACGCACTTTTGACTTATGATATTTTCAATTTATGATGGATACTTAACTCCATTGTAAGTTGAAGAGCATGTGTATTCATGTTTGTACTTAATTTTGCATTTGTAATTTCATATTTTTGTTCTAAGAGAGGGCTACTCAAATCGTATATGTTTCAGGCCACATAAAACCAGGATCCACTAGCAGGTTTTACTTACAAATGAAATTCCTGGGTGTATTTCTCTACACTTAGTAAAACAATTTATATAAGTAAACACTAAGTAGTCTCTAGAGAATCTCCAATTCATTCTAAAATCAATGCTTCTGGTGGCTCTTTTACAAGAGAACTGGAACTTCCTGGCAGCCAGTATATTTCAATGCTAGTGTTAGTGGATGCCATAAAACTAGAACTCAATGCAGGTATTGACTTTAGTTCAGTCCAATTCCAATCAGCAAGCCTTTATGGAAAGCCTACTATGTGTGATGGAGATGCTGGGCCAGGTACTTTTTTCAGATAGCTTAAATTAAATTTAAGAATCATCTGAAATGAATTTCTTTAACAATGGAGTATTTCTTAGTACCTGGGAACT